>JAOANR010000010.1:24307360-24467106 GCA_030278955.1 Hygrophila difformis
GAAGGTGGGGTGAAGCTTTCCCCATGGTTTAGGTTAGTAGTCGACAACTTCTTGTTCAAGTGGTGGGATCACGTCGAGAATGGGGCGCTGAAGGAAGCAGTCGACATGAAGACCATCCACAAGTTAAAATAGAAATGCAAGAAATTCTCAGAATTTCTTTCTAGTTAAGTCTCATGGAATCAATAATAAATTTGAACACTTTCTTGAGACCAGTAATAAGTTATATAGAGCCTCCAATTTTCTTTGGGTTAACAGTTTTGGGCCTGTCTTTGTTATTTGGGAAGATGCTTGTTTTGTGTCTTAAACTATGCTTATCATGATTTGTGATCCTTATATATTAAATGTGGTAGAGAGTAGTGGCCACAGTTGTTGGAGTTAAATGTGGCTATACAGGCTAAGAATATGTTCTCATAATAAGGTATTAAGTAAAGGTGTTGTCTATGACTCTCTGTCATATGATTTTTCTAGCCAAACTTGTCTTCCCTATGTAGCCCGCTCTCAACTCTCAAGCAAGAGCTGGATAAATAAGGATCATTGTGAAGATTCAACAGGTGCACCGAATGAAAGAATCCAAAATCAACATCAGGTATTAGAGCCGAAGCTCCTTTCGACCTGTTTCAATGCTTCAAACCACACCAGAACCTCAACATATTGGCAACCATCTCATTGAGCTTGACAGAGAAGATTACGACTTATTATACGTAACAATACTGAAGACCATTTTCCAATCTTTAAATCTGTGGGAGGTTGTACTACAAGGTTTCGAAGACCCTGTTGAAGGGTAACATATGCAGAGAACTCAGCAAAAAAAATTAGAGCAGTTGAGATGAGACGACGCCAGTGCTCTTGCCATAATTCAGCAAGGAGATACCGAAAGCATCTTTCCAAAAATCATTAGATCCGACGAGATTTGGAAAATTCTTGAAGACAAATTTCCAGGAGACGCCAAAGTCAGAACAATGTAGCTACAATCGATGTGGAAAGAGTTTGAAAACGTGAACATGAATGAAATTGCGACACAGAGAGAATTCATAAGGAGTTTCATTCATCTCATCAACCAAATAAGTCATGTGGAGAAGATATTCCCGTTAAGAGGATGGTAAAAAAGATACTCATTTGCAGAATGTAGAGACATTTTGAGAAGCCCATTGAGACAGCGTTCCAATGAAAGCTTAATTAATCTTGGAATTGAATATCAACTAGAAAGTTCAATACAAGTTTCAACCAATCGAGAAAGCAGATTAGATATATCGAGTTGACAGGACTAATTTTGAGTTATTCCTGTCACTCTGTGAGCTCGGATGAACTATTGATTTGCCTACCATTCGATTTGGTGTTTTGCTTTGATAGTTGACTATTATGTGAACTACTTTTTGATGCTGTATCACGTTTAACATAAGCATGCCACGTCATAATTGTTATCATGGTCATGATTCGAAAATATTAAGGGGCCGTTTGTATCATCTTCCGAATCATTCCGTTCAAAGCCTAACAAGTAACAAATAACCCTTAAATTCAGAATTTGAAATTGTTATACATGGTGTGGTTTTATCTTTCATATATTGTGTTAAATAAATATACGGTAAATTATAGTTTAATACCCCATTGCCAAAATACTGAGAGTGTGATACCCCTATACTATTATACTCCACTTTCGATACCTGCCCAATGTTATTGAGTTTCTTTCAAAAATAAAAAGTACGAAAAGACTTTATTGCCCCTAAAGAAAACAAAGAGTGGAATTAATGGGGAGGGCTGCAGGGAGAATTCACCTTCATGTCACCTCAAGGTTGCCTCGGTTATGGAAACCGCCTGAGGCAGTTAATGCCCACTCTCCACCACCGGCGTTAATGAACGGAGGAGTTAAAAGAGGAACTGGTCGTGCGTTTGAATTCGCCCCCAAATTCGTGCGTTCTTCCCGTGGAGAATCGAAGAGGAGTACGAGTATTTGAAGAGCTCGAACACTTGTGGGCTGCGGGCAATAGGTGTCTACCACTGTTGAAGAGGGCGAATCGAAGAGGAAGAGAGAGTGTTGAAGGTTCATCCATTTCGGTTCTTCAAAGGTAACAAATTTCCGACTTCATTCCTCGATTTATGGTTGAAGGTGTGTGTTGTGGCCTGTGGTGCTCATTGCTTGGTTGTGTTTTGAGAATGGGTATTTGCTTCCAAAGTATATAGTTGCTGCGGCCGGGCTTTTCGTAGAGGGTTTAGGGTTTCTTTGTAGAAATCGATTTACGATTATATAGTGGTAAAGCATGAAATGTTTGAGGTTGTTGTTTGTTGTTTGCTGCAAACCCTGTATTTACATGAAACATTTTGTGCGGCACCATGATTCACGTCACAATACACTTGTGTTTGTTGTAATTGTTGAGACACCAAGGAGATTCATTAGGTACACCACTGTTATGGGGTTGTTTGTGTGCAGTTTGGCGAATAGATAGGGCTAGGGTGGGTATTCGGATGGTTTTTTAGATACCACAGTGTTTGTAGAATACATCAATGTTATTGGATTTGGTTTTCTGCATCTTAGTGAATTAAAAAGAGATCAGTAGGGTTGATTTTTGTGTGTATGTGTCGATAGCAGTGATTCTTAGGAATATTAGAATGTTTTTGGCATGGTTTTGTCCACTCCGTTGAATAGAAAATCATAATAATGTTGCAAATGATGTTTGAATTAAGAGGTATATGTGTTGGTGCCACCTTACATAACATCAGTGTTTTGAACTTGTCCATTGTTCTAGGAGTGTAGTATCGTTCATTATCTTGTCCAGTACCATCAGTGTTTTCAATGACCTGTCCATTGTTCAGGAGTGTAGTATCGTTCACATCTTGTCCAGTACTCCATGTTATATGTTCATCGAAATAGTGATGATTAGTGGATTTGGCAGGCAATGGCACCGAAGATGAAAGGAGTCGTCAAGAAAGAGACGAAGAAGACAACGAAGAAGACAACGAAGAAGGGGGGAGAAGTTGGGGCGGAACTTACTGCCAGGTGCAGCCTTAACGTGCTGCACGACGCCATGGCGGAAATTAAGAGTAGAATAACCGAGCAACAGAAAAAAGCGATAAAGATGACGCCTTTCTACCATTTTTCAAAGGTGGAAGCACAGTACCAAAGCAAGACCAGGCTCCAATCGCTTTTGGAGAGATTCGACGCTGAGAGGTGCGCTTTTCACCTCGGGGAGGGATTTTACTTGCCCTTCAAGTCGTGGGAATTTTCAGTGGTGTTGGGACTCCAACACACAGGGCTGTACGTGAACCCCGACTGTGAGCAGAAGTCATCTTTCAAGCGCAAGTATTTTGGAAAGAAAAGCGGGCAGCTGAAGAGGGACCATGTCGTCGATTTGTTGCTGCAGTTGGCGGGGACGGAACATGACAAAGATTTTGCAAGGGCGTTTGTTCTGTTGGTATTTAGTAGTCTTCTATTCCCGACATCCTCCCTGAGAATACCCGAATTTCTTGTCCACCACGTGGACAAACTGCACAGGCTTGATGAATATAGTTGGGGGGAGGCAGCGTTTGAGTTTGTTGTGGAGTCGATGAGACGACGGAAAGAAGGGAAGATATACGTGGACGGATGCACGGCTGGTGTTCTGGTAAGTTCATAGTAGTACTATAAGACGCAAGGCATGGTGTACCAAAGAGCAACATACATATGCTTGAAAAACACTGTACCGACCCATCTATAATACCATTCTCATCTTTGGGTGAACTGTAACCACGTGAAATTGTGTTTGTGCAGGGATGGTTCTACGAAAGATTTCCACGAATGGCAAAAGCCGTAGCCGAGCCTGTCATCCCGCGTTTTCTTAGGTGGCAGGAGAGACATGCACGTTTGAATGAATGTCGGGCTGATCTCTTAAGATTGAGTGCAAGCGAATCGCGAAGATTTGAGCTAACCAGGCGAGAGAAGAAATTTGTGACCCAGGTGGTGCCCACCCCGGAGGGTTCGTCAGTGATCATGGAGGTTGATGGGCTCGCGGACGAGATTCCCCGTAAGAAGAAAACAACAAAGCGACTACTGAAAAAGAAGGTTGTGGAGAAAAAAATCGAGGACGAAAGAGTGGAAATGACTGCGTCGATAGAGGTACAGTGAACATTTTATTGAAATTGTAGGTGTTTTGTTAATGTGGTATCATAGCATCGCTGGTTAGTACTCCAATTGATGATCACTGTTGTACATCTGGGCTTTTGTTTGCTCTGGTATATTATTCATCCACAATGTCGTTGAAAGTGAATTGGAGTGTTGTTCATGTGTTTACACTATCACAGGCTGAATCAAGTGGAGAGGACGTACATGAGATTGGAAGCGATGAAGCGGAAAGCGCGGAGATTGGCTCAGACAGCGGGAGCGAGGGAGGCGAGCAGGAAGCAGAACACGAGGCTGCGTCGGGAAGCGAGTACAAGGTTGATGAGTCTGGCGAATCCCAATCAGGCGACGACGAGGTCAGTTCGGGGCAAGCGAGGACGAGGGTTCGGAAGACTCGTACGACAAGGCGGTCCGAGGTCGGACGGCTAAAGCCGAGGAAAAAGGTATTGTTGTGAATAATTCATTAATCCAAGTCCCTACCATAAAGTTGCTAACCGTTAATCCCCTGGTTACAGTGGCTCTGCCGGAGAAACGGAAGGCGAGCACCCCCATCGCGTCGCCTGCAACTCGAAACGTTAAGCCGCGTGTGAACCGAAAGCTGGACATGAAGTTACCTGTGGGAAAAAATGAAAAGAACAAGGTAAGTATAACTATGGTATTATGTCTGAATAGAGTGGTGTGTTTATGCTTTTACTACGGTGCATGGAATAATGGACAGGACAAAGCCGATGACGTGAAGAAGAGCAAAGAAATGGAGATCCGAGACAAGTACGCAGGTAAGAGGGGCTATGGAGGAAGGCTTTCTTTGTCGGAAGCAGATCGGGAGACGATTGAGCGGTTCATTGATGTTATAGATGAGAGGTATATTCAGTGTTGTTTGGTATTACACGTTTACAGGTGTAGTGTAGTTCGCCTTTATCTATGGTGTTGTTTTGTAATCTATTGCCCTTTCCTGTACAGCATCAAGTTTGTCTGGAGCCAGGGAATATATGCCGTCGCACCATCGGGTGTGGTACTCCTTCTGTTCAACGAGGCTGTTTGCAATGACTTAGTGGGTTGTTGGGCCGCGTATTTGTGTGGTCAAAGTTATCGGGCTGCATATGATGTTCAGACAAAGGTGGCATTCCTAAGCCCGTACACGACGGTACGATTTGAGTTTAATAAATAACTTGTATCCTTTCTGGCATCATTGGATTTTTTAACATATAGTTGTTTCGTTCGGCAAGCAGTCGAATATTCTACAGCTGATATGCGATGCCTCAAAGAAGGCCACCCTGACTGGACGGCAGTATGACAAACTTTGGATAGATATGTTGCTACCGGGAAAGAGAGAATTCGATGTGATGGACAAGGGGTTTGAGGAGGGGTTGGATTATGTTTTGGTGCCCGTGACCACCTCGTATCATTGGTTTCTCATTGTCTTGGACTTGAATGCGAAGGAGGTCGTGGTATACAATTCATTGTGGGCTCAGCGATATAACATGGCAATACTCAGAGTGGTAAGTATAGTGCATTTTCAAACTGTCAGTAGTGTTTTTGCTCTTTCACACAATCCTATAGTATAGTGCATTTTCACCTATCTGAGGTGTTTGTGTTTTGAAGCTATGGTGTTTTATTGTATGTATAGGCAAATTTCTTGCGGTGGTATTTCATCCAGAGGCATGAAGTGGATTTCGATCCTCACATTGTGAATCGGAAGACATGTAGGCAGCAGTCGGAGACCTCGGTTGACTGTGGCGTACATGTTATGTGGTGGATGGAGGCTTTTGTGCGCGATACAAAAGCTTTTTGGGATACGGAGGGCACTGCCGATATCAAAGCATATCGTTCTCGGGTAGCACTCCAATTGATTGTTGACGGGAACCGAGCTGCTGAGGAGCGGGCGAAAGATGCCGTTCAGGGCACGGAGAAAGAGACAGTGAAGGAGAAGGAGATTGAGGCGGCCCCAGTGACGGATCAGGCGGCCGAGAAGGGGACAGACAATGAGGGGGCACTAGTGATGGATCACGCGGCCGAGCAGGCGACAGAGAAGGAGGCAGTAGCAGTGACGGATCAGGCGGCCGGCAAGGGGACGGAGAAGGAGGCAGCAACAGTGACGGATGAGGCGGGCCAAAAGGGGACAGGAAATGCTGCAGCTGCTGATGATACCACTGTTGATGGTACCGATACCAACCGTTTACTAGTGGCTGATACTGCCCTTGGCAATCCGGACACCACCCCTCTTCAGGCGGCTGCCCCGAACACCTTGCACGATGATCCACCTCCAGTCAACACGGATGCACCCACAGATGCTCGTGTCATTGATCCGGCCCCGGTGCATACGGCTGTGCCCACACCGGACATCCCCGTTCACCCCGATACGCTCAAAGTGCATAATCCGATCCCTCTCCGCATTGTCGACACATCGGGCGTACTTGGTTTGCCAGCGGACCAAAACAATCCCAGAGCTACCCTTGATCCCATTGCTCCAGTGACAATGGCTAGTGCTCCTCCCGCAAGTACTGATGTGCAAAGTGCTGTGCAGGGTGGTGCCCCCTCTGACAAGTCTGGTGTTTCTGATCCCACTGCCGATATTCCACGTCCAATGGACATTGATGCCGACAACGTGGCTGACCCCAGGTCTTGAACTGTTATGGTGTTTCTATTTTTGGATTTGTTGTTGGTTTGCGATTATAACTGATATGGATGATGCAGGATTGTCGTGATTGGTTGTTTTTGTCGTATTAGTGGTTTGGTCGTTTATCGTATTTTGTTTTATCTAGTACTTCACAGATATGTACTAATTGGTATTTCACCATTTTGTTTTAATCTTATGGGATGATGTTAACTGTTAAGGGATATTTGGTCATTCTATGACATGTTTACCGATGTTCGTTTATACGCAATCTGTTAATGGCATAAATACCGAGGTCATGATGGAATGTATACCACTGTGCGATGCTTCAGCACTAAATTTATGTGGAAAATGTTGAGTGTTTGAATTGAATGAGATAAAGATTGGGCTGGGTTACTTATAGAGATTGGATGCTTTGGAGACCGGTCATGAGTGGTCAAAATTGGGAAGTGTGAGAATGACATAAAGTTACTTTTCACTTTTCATAGATTCTTCTCTGTACATGGCAGATTGCCTGCAACAAAAGTCATGAATTGATGGTTGGTGGTCCCATCTGTACTAATTGAGGGGAAATCCATTGAAACAACACCGTCCTTCCATTTAGTACCAACCGTTTCAAAGATAGCACCATACATGACGAATAGGAATATCACTATGCAGCGGGCTACTGATTCGTGAATGGCATCCAAGCACTTTAATTTACACTAACAAAGCATCCATACGATTGATTATGTTGAATGAGGCACGAACAAGCTTCATTAACACAATTCCCCAACCCATGCCACAATTGTGCATCCAAACACTATGTGAGTAAGGTTCAAACATAATGGTGCTATCTCCAAGCAGAGGAGTACATCACAAGAACAATGTCCAGTGTATTCCAAGTACTCAGGTGGTGTGTTGTTGTGCAACCATACATCCTATGTACTAAGTTGTTGATTTGAGCTCGTTTATGGCATCCAAGCACTTTAATTTACACTAACAAAGCATCCATACGATTGATTATGTTGAATGAGGCACGAACAAGCTTCATTAACACAATTCCCCAACCCTATATGCCACAATTGTGCATCCAAACACTATGTGAGTAAGGTTCAAACATAATGGTGCTATCTCCAAGCAGAGGAGTACATCACAAGAACAATGTCCAGTGTATTCCAAGTACTCAGGTGGTGTGTTGTTGTGCAACCATACATCCTATGTACTAAGTTATTGATTTGAGCTCGTTTATGGCATCCAAGCACTTTAATTTACACTAACAAAGCATCCATACGATTGATTATGTTGAATGAGGCACGAACAAGCTTCATTAACACAATTCCCCAACCCTATGTGCCACAATTGTGCATCCAAACACTATGTGAGTAAGGTTCAAACATAATGGTGCTATCTCCAAGCAGAGGAGTACATCACAAGAACAATGTCCAGTGTATTCCAAGTACTCAAGTGGTGTGTTGTTGTGCAACCATACATCCTATGTACTAAGTTGTTGATTTGAGCTCGTTTATGGCATCCAAGCACTTTAATTTACACTAACAAAGCATCCATACGATTGATTATGTTGAATGAGGCACGAACAAGCTTCATTAACACAATTCCCCAACCCTATGTGCCACAATTGTGCATCCAAACACTATGTGAGTAAGGTTCAAACATAATGGTGCTATCTCCAAGCAGAGGAGTACATCACAAGAACAATGTCCAGTGTATTCCAAGTACTCAGGTGGTGTGTTGTTGTGCAACCATACATCCTATGTACTAAGTTGTTGATTTGAGCTCGTTTATGGCATCCAAGCACTTTAATTTACACTAACAAAGCATCCATACGATTGATTATGTTGAATGAGGCACGAACAAGCTTCATTAACACAATTCCCCAACCCTATGTGCCACAATTGTGCATCCAAACACTATGTGAGTAAGGTTCAAACATAATGGTGCTATCTCCAAGCAGAGGAGTACATCACAAGAACAATGTCCAGTGTATTCCAAGTACTCAGGTGGTGTGTTGTTGTGCAACCATACATCCTATGTACTAAGTTGTTGATTTGAGCTCGTTTATGGCATCCAAGCACTTTAATTTACACTAACAAAGCATCCATACGATTGATTATGTTGAATGAGGCACGAACAAGCTTCATTAACACAATTCCCCAACCCTATGTGCCACAATTGTGCATCCAAACACTATGTGGGTAAGGTTCAAACATAATGGTGCTATCTCCAAGCAGAGGAGTACATCACAAGAACAATGTCCAGTGTATTCCAAGTACTCAGGTGGTGTGTTGTTGTGCAACCATACATCCTATGTACTAAGTTGTTGATTTGAGCTCGTTTATGGCATCCAAGCACTTTAATTTACACTAACAAAGCATCCATACGATTGATTATGTTGAATGAGGCACGGACAAGCTTCATTAACACAATTCCCCAACCCTATGTGCCACAATTGTGCATCCAAACACTATGTGAGTAAGGTTCAAACATAATGGTGCTATCTCCAAGCAGAGGAGTACATCACAAGAACAATGTCCAGTGTATTCCAAGTACTCAGGTGGTGTGTTGTTGTGCAACCATACATCCTATGTACTAAGTTGTTGATTTGAGCTCGTTTATGGCATCCAAGCACTTTAATTTACACTAACAAAGCATCCATACGATTGATTATGTTGAATGAGGCACGAACAAGCTTCATTAACACAATTCCCCAACCCTATGTGCCACAATTGTGCATCCAAACACTATGTGAGTAAGGTTCAAACATAATGGTGCTATCTCCAAGCAGAGGAGTACATCACAAGAACAATGTCCAGTGTATTCCAAGTACTCAGGTGGTGTGTTGTTGTGCAACCATACATCCTATGTACTAAGTTGTTGATTTGAGCTCGTTTATGGCATCCAAGCACGTTAATTTACACTCACAAAGCATCCATATGGTTGATTATGTTGAATGAGGCACGAAGAAGCTTCATCAACACATTCCCCCTACCCTACGTGCCACAAATGTGCATCCACACATTATGTGAGTGAGGTTCAACATAATTGTGCTATCTCCAACCAGAGGAGTACATCACAAGAACAATGTCCAGTGTATTCCATGTACTCAGGTGGTGTGTTGTAGGGTAACCGTACATCCTATGTACTAAGTTGTTGATTTGAGCTCGTTAATGGCATCCAAGCACGTTAATTTACACTCACAAAGCATCCATAATAAATTCATGCAGCAACATCGAATAATAAGCAATCCATAATAAATCAGAACCTGCGAAAGTTACTTCTTTTGCATTTACATGGTATCACGTTTTGAAACCATCCTTGCGGAGGATCGTTTCATGAACTGAAACCATATACAAAAATACCACCTATCAAGTCAAACCTGTACCAGACATGTTCCAAAAAAAATATTACATGCCAATATGTGGTATACCACAGTGTCTGAGCAATCAGCACCATAGTGACACAGCTGTGTCGTGTGGTCAAAAATATCAAAAATGTGTCGGTATGCGTCCTTAGAACTTGGTCACTGATCAACAGTGTACCGGTGTGCTTCCTTGCAGGTCGTTCTGTTATGCCCACCCTTTCGGCACAACCCGCATCTTACCCTGCTCGTCTCGGTCTGGGATGGTATCCGTCGTGTCTTCCTCCGCCCAGGCTGCACGCGAACATCAGGAGGCAGCACAAACTCCTCCTCGATACCACCACCCACGTTATCACTTTCCATCAACATAGGATAGATCACCCCGTCATACGTTATCCTGTAGTACTCAACAGTGTAAAAGGGATCGCAGTAATCATGAATATTGCCCTGCATTTGCTCGATGGCTGCGCACCCGTGCTTGCACGGGATCCTCAATAACTGCCAGTACCCGCAAGTACAGGTCATCCGATCCACATCCACAGCATGTATTTTACCATGGTCACGTACCTCAAACAACGAACCCGCCGCCACCTGCAGATCCAAATCACCGGACGCATAGTAAGAGCTGTTCAACTTTTTTGCTGGTTCCGGACAAAGTTTTCCAGTCATCCGAGCTCCTGCCTCTCGCTTCTCATTCATCATCTTCATGATCTTCGACCGTATTTTGTCAAGCATTGCAAATGGCGGCAGGTGTCTGGCCTTCTTGATCCAGGAATTCCAACTCTCGACAAGATTCGTGTTCATTACGCCCCATTTGTTCCCCGGGAAAACTGAATTCGCCCATTGACGAGGATCCGCATTTTCAAGCCATGCAGCTGAAGCAGGCATTGCTTGAAGTATGGAATTCAGGTGCCGGATCATCTCGTCGTAAGTTGCGGCGTATGCAGCAGCCTTGAAGACCCCTGTCCAGTAATTTTTGTCCTTGTACGGGTACTTCCTCAGTACCTGTCATCCGTAAAAAATATAATGAACAGATGTCCTCCTGGTACCATTGTGCCTTCATTCTACACCGTACTACAGTGACAGTATACTATAAAATACATAACAAACTATTACCTCCTTTTTGAAATTCTCCACAAGGTGTCGAACACATACTGCATGATTGCTCCCAGTGAACACATTTGGAATAGCTTTCATCAAACCGGAGTGTCGGTCACTGAAAAACGTCCACCCGTGCCACGACGCCCGTTCATTGCCCCCTTCAATTACGTCCTTCAGCTTCATGCAGAACCATTGCCAGTTCTCATCTGTCTCCGCATCGACAACTAATACACCACACCCACAATGACAAACACAACAAATATTTTCACATATAACAACATGGTTAGCACACTAAGCAATAACCCTTAATCCATACAACACCAACGTTCATATGTATCAACAACAAACATTGTACCTGCAAATGCTATTGTAATAAACCCACCCTCCGCATCTTTCCCCACGGCGGCCAATACCTGCCCTTTCCACTTGGTTTTGATATGGGTTCCGTCGAGCTCGACAAGGGGCCGACACCCTCTCCTGAAACCATCTACGCAAGCTGCTATTGCTACGAAGACCCTCCTAAATTTTTTGGTACCTTCAACAATCTCTAAATCCGCAACACTCCCAGGGTTCGACGCTAGTAGTCTGTTGCAAAATACCCGTATTTTGTCAAATGAGTAGTAATCGTCCCCATGCAATTCCTTCATCGCCACCTCCCTCCCGCTCCATGCCGTACGATAGCTGATATCGACTTTGAACGCTGCGCGAATAGCGTCCACTGCATGGTTCGGAGTATAGTGCGGGTCCCGTCTCAAATTCTCCTTGATAAATGCCGCAACCCATGGTGCTGTCGCCTTGGGGTGTACCCTTGATCGTAGATTGTTCACACCACAATCGTGCATCAATGTGCAAGTGCGAATCGCGAACGACTCATCAGATTTGTGGCGGGATGCATAAATCCGCCATCCACAATTCTCCATGGAGCATTTCACCTGAACTTTTTTCTTATTGTTGTGCACATACTTGAATCCACGACGGACTGCAATACAATGATTTTTTAGGACCTTCCGAAACTGTTCGGCATCTTTGAATTTCTGTCCTTCGCCTCTGATTGCATTGGCCCAGATGACCCTTACATCTTCTTCATCCTCATCTTCATCGGTGTCGAATTCCTCGTCTGCTTCCGTATCCGTCCTGCAGCACAATTGATACAGAACGTGATCCTATTGATAAAAAACTAGTCATCCAATACCGTAATCCTATTCATACAATACTAATGACTTGATTTGCATTACAACTTTGCGTAAGGAATATTTATACCACACTTTGGTAATATGATACTGAAGTTATTGCAATCAATACAGAAAATGTCACTTTGACCCAACGATATTCTTTTAGTACCAGCTGAGTGATAATTCTTACGTCTAAATGCATGTTCCATCCAATGCATCAGTCCAAACACGTATACAATCGGTAAAAATGCTTTCGCTCTATCCATAACAATACCGGTGTGCACAGAGGTAACATAAATACAGAGACACCAATCCACAAGTTACAGAGCAACATAAATAAACATAATAATACCATTGTGCACACCGAAAAATCCAAAAACTATAACACATATCATTACGGGACAGTCATCTACTAGGATTTTAATTAAACATTACCGTGCCCTCTTGTTTGCAGGTTCCCGATTCATGACCTTCATCTTCCCAAAAGTCAGCCCTTTTGCCCGATTCAAAAGGCACATCCTTCTCACATCGTCGTCCTTTATTAGCTCCATCAAGTATCCACCGTCGGGTTCTTCGTATTGCAGGGTTTTCGTAGCGGCATTCACATCAATCCATTTATCATTCACCTTTCTAAAGACATCCGAAAGAAGGTCGGCATCATATATTCGCACGAGATTCACTTCCCCTTCGTAATGACAAAACAATAAGGTCTCTATTCCTTGAATTTCGGCTTCGTCTTGCCCATCGCCTTGCTCTTCAATGTCACTCATCCTTCCCTAAGAAAACACGCTAATCCCGTCGCACTATCCCCTCCCAAAACCCTTCACAACCACATCCCACTGTACCCCTACACCCTCCGGCAGCCCTCCTACAACAATCCTAACCCATCGCATTAGCCTCCTCTCCCGTCAAGCTTTCCCATTCCAAGAACTCGCCTCAAAATCACCCCCAAAAACCTAACCCGTTAACTCCCACCTTCACGAAATCGGGGTGAAGAAGCCAAAGATTTCTACCCTTCCACCATCCCTACCGAAGCTGCGAGAAGAAGCTTCTCCAACACACTCCCGCGCAAAAAAAAAGAAACCGACTGCTGCTCTCCTTCGATCGTTCGCAGGTAGGTTAGGGGAGAGAGACAAAATGGGTGAGAGGGTTTGTATGGGTGAGAGAGACAAAATTTCCCCCACATATGAGATGATTCAAAAAAACGGCTGCCAACCCCCATCATTACATGTCAATTCTCTGACAAAAAGTAAGGGTATTAGTGTCATTTCCGTAATTTAATTTCGTTTTGAATTTGTTTTAATCGATGGGTCCTGAAGTATAACGTATTTAACAAAGGGGTATCAATACTTTATGTATTGAGTACACGGGTACTAATACGTAACACTTGTGAGGTCTGGGTATTAATCAATAACTTCCCCATAAATATACTTAGGATTATTAAAAGAAATTTGAAAAAAAAAAATCTTGAAAAACTACATAATATGCATAAAAATTAAGTACTCCATCAGTAAGAAAATTTCAATATACTATTTTGTATACGTAAAAATTATATGAATAAGATATATACAATCAACTTTTTTTTTCCGGGTGATTAAGAATGAGTTACAAATGTGAAAGTTTTATATATATACTTAATCATTCTAATTATACATATAATTTTTATAATTAGAAGGGGTGGTAATCTTAATGAATTGATTTTTCTATTTATATTTTCTTTCATTAAAATTTGAATTTATGCTTTGGTTTCTATTATGAGAAAAAATTTGAAAATTTGTTTCTTCTATCATTTTGAAAAGAAAAAAAATAATAGAAATTATATTTTATATTAAAAAAAAATGAATATTTTTTTTCATAAGTATATTAAATAATATCATCTATCATTTTAAATTAATCGAGTTAATATTTATTTGTATTAAAAAAAAAATTAACACTCGTATGCTAAGCACGGCAGAAAAATCTAGTTTAGATAATAATGTGAACCCAGATGATGATGTTGATGTTGGAGGTTTTGGTGACACATCTACTTGAGACCCATCACTTTTTATGTTGTGAATCCGACGTTTCGAACATACAGGTGGAAAAGTTGGTATTCTACTATTAAATAAGAAAACATTCCTTCTGTTAGATATCTTCTTCACAGATAGAATTCACAAATATTTTAGATATTTAAAGACCAAATCTAGTGGATAGTTAGTGTGCAGCCGCTTCATCTGCCTGCACGTGCAGAATGATGTCTATTCTATGAAATGATGCTAGCTCCATGAAAAATGATGTCTACTCTAATATCCATAACTTTTTCAAGAGCACCCATTATTTCACATATACATCATTTTTTATTGCTCTCGCTCATTTTTAGTTGCTCTCTCATCATGACAGCAGGTGCTGTTGGCAGCACCAAAACCACACAACCTTGTTGTTGTGATTTCACTATATGTTTATTATAGAAACAAAGTGGATTTCATACCTTAGCTTAATAAGTTGCTAGGTTTTCTGTTTTTTTTTTTTTTAAATTTCATTATTTTTTTTTTCTCTAACATTTTCCTTTCACAAGAAATCATCTAAATAAATCATCAAGGGAAGAGAGGAGGAAGAAAACGTGTTTTTCTAATCATCGTAAATTTTTTTTCCCTTTAATCATTCCATATGCACTGGCATGGATCAAATAGCTAGATACAAACATCAATAAAGAAGTAAGAAGATGAAGATCAAAACATGAATATGATAGATAATTCGAGACCACCAAAATCATAGTTTTTGGAATCAACTAATAAAGTCGAAACCCATCCCTTCTACTTCAATTCCCAAGTGTTTGATACAATCCAAGTTATCTCGATCCTTGAATAAAGTGATTAGCCAAAAAGGAAAAACACCTAGTTAAAACCTATATTGCTCTCAATAGAGTTACTATACGGAGGTTTAATAGTGCCCATATGCGGACGTGTTCCGACAAAGCTGACCTTGTGCTACGCGTTAAAAATACAGATTGCCCAAATTAAAAATATGCAGGAGTAATGATTTCCATGATGAGTGGGAGTAATGATTGCCCTAATTAAAAATACAGACGCATTAAATAAAAATAGAAAATGGATCACTGATTGCCATCATTAGTGGGATTAATTATTTCCATGATTTGAAACTGCCTTCTATTGCATAATTGATGAGAAAATGCTATTCTGGGGTTTCATTTGCAAAAGCTATGCATCATCAGTAATCCGGCGGGTTTAGGGATGATCGATCTCAACTTCATGCCGGACGATTCGGGCGACGGAATCGATGGTGCAATAGCATCGTCAAGTATTTGACATTATTCATATTATGTTAGAACATCTTCTACTAGGGGATATTTGACAAGTAGTGAAACTTTTTTCGGGCATAGGTAGAAGATCACAACGCATCAGGTATGGAACATGGCAGGGAATAAAAAAACACAGCAGACAGATATGGGCAGCACGAGTAACAGTATCCTGTTCTAAATTAGCAAATAGGAAGATAGTAAAAGATGTGAGTTAAGAATATTATGCACGCGTGGAAATAACATTATTCAGACAAGAATAGAACACCAATGGTCACATGAAATAGCACAACAAAATAAACTAATTTCAAGGCATGACTGGAGGAGCACTGTACGTCATCTCTACAACATGTTATGGCACAGTACATAGCACAACATGAATGGGGTAGCAGCACTGTTTATAGTATCCATCAAATGGGATTATAAAATTTAGACATAATGGTTCTTATATATTTTCAACGTGGAACATTCTTCGTACATATAAGAACATTATGGCACAGTACAAATTGAATGATAAAGTACAAAAGGAAATGAATTTATAAAATTGACTGCCAAATATAAACAAGCGGCAAATATCCGTATAAAAGGAAATGAATTTATAAAATTGACTGCCAAATATAAACAAGCGGCAAATATCATATGTATTGCATCTATAAAACACGTATGCATATCCGGACTCCGGAGGGAAACCCACTCGTATTGCTCTCCGATGACCTTTCAAAATAAGGGAAGTAGTTATTCATTCATTCAAAATGTGGGATTTACTTATAAGCATTTCCCATTTATAGGGTTGGGTGGATTTAGACACTAATCCCCCTTGATTACAAATATTAAGCAACGAGGTATGTAATTCTTTGATTGGTTCTAATTCACCTTGATTAAGACACTAATCCCCTCTATTTATTGGTCCTGGATGCATGAGAGATCTAGGATGTGGATGGATTACATGCTAAAATTTGTTCGGGATATGGAGTACTTCATCCATCTTTTAATAATTTTAAAATTATCATAATTTTCACTATTCATTGAGTAACTTTGATTCGACTTTTTAATATAGTTATGTAAGATAACACATAGTCAAGTGAGATGTTGTTGGGTTTGTCTAATCACATAATTTTAGAATATTTAATTTTTACTCCCCCGTCCTATTATTTATGTCTAATTTTCCTTTTTTTTTTGTCCGTCCCAACACTTTTGTCTCATTTCCATTTTAGAAAATAATTAAATATTAATCACTAAACTCACATCATCACATCACATCAATAAATAAATATATGAAAATTTCAACACACTATCATTAATAAATTCAAACACACCACTATCACATTATACATAAATAAATCAATTAAAAAATTTAAACTCATTGCAATCACATCTCATAAATTACTAATTTACCCCAACTTTAAACACTAATCAACCCTTACATTAAGTAATTCCCACATAAAATACCATGCCCAAAATTTTGGGACAGTATAATTGGAACGTATAGGGAGTATAGTTTTTACTTTTATAAGATTTGATATATTAATCGTTAAAAATTTGTATTGCATGAAAATAAAGAATATTAACATTTTTTGGAACGGATGAGGGAGTACAAGATCTCTCTCTCAGCTCTCTCTCTCTCCACTGCATATGATCAAGCATTATTTCTCGAGAGGGCTATTACCGATGCACAGTGTGATTGGAAAATTAAACGCTGAGAGAAAGGTATGTGTGCAGCAGGATAGGATCGAGTAGATCGACAAGAGGCCGTGGAGAGTCATCTCGTGCTCACATATTGGCAGTGTCAGCAGGAGGGACACTACTGATGCAGTACCCACAGTTGGGTCATTCTTTATGGACTTCATCATTGGCTAACCCTCGTGGAGGGGCACACCGTGGCAGACGGCAGGATAGTGGTAGGAGATTCCAGAGGAATTCGGGAGGTTGCCTCAATGTTATTGAGAGAGCGGAGGCACAAGAGTGAGATGATGTCCTGACAAGTAACAATTCTGTAAACCCTTTATTTCTTCTGATAGTATAGTTTAAATTAACTATTAGCATAGGACAAAATATTTTAAATTAATTATCAGCATAGGAAAATTTAGATAAGGGTTATATTCAAACCAGTAAATCTCCCTCGGTGTCACCGGTGATCTTTGTGAATAAAAAAGACGGGATTCTTAGAATATGTATAGACTATTTGTGTTTGAATCAATTGACAATTAATAATCACTATTTGTTGTCACGAATAGAATATCTCTTTGATTAGTTTAGAGGAGGGACATTGTTTTCTAAGATTGATTTTTGGTCTAGTTTCCATTAAATACGAATAGCAAAGATTTAAGACCATGTTCAGAACACGTTATGGACATTTTGAGTTTACGGTCATGCCATTTAGATTGACCAATGCTCATGCGGTTTTCATGGGCTTGATGCACCTTACCTTTCTACCATGGCTTGATTTCTGTGTGGTGATCTTCATCGATGATATCCTAGTCTACTCCCCTAGCACACAGATGCATAAAAAACACCTTAAAACTGTGATGAAGGTACTCTGAGAACATCAGTTGTATGTGAATCTGTCCAAGTGTTCGATTGAAGGGATTTTAGTGGATCCGCAAATGTGAATGCACTTTTATGGTGGAAACCACTTACCAATGTGAGTGAAATTTATAGGGGCTATCGCACATTTAATCCGCATTAGCACCCAAGAATGCGCCTTCAAACGTGTAGGCTCGCTATGGAGTGCTCCTTGCCCAGCTGGCGTTCTTGGTCAAGAATGCCTAGGTGGCGCGCCCTCTACTGTTCTTCATATTTTCTTCTCTTCTTCGTTTTTCTCTCATGTTACCGCTTCTCAATACCTATTATTATGTTAGCAATGTTTAGATCATTTATGCTTGTGACTTAGTGAATCTTAGGAGTCCTGAGATGGAATTTGTATGTTACACCTTAGAGAAATTAGGGAAGTGATGACAATTAGTTCTCCTGACGATGGATATTGGCCATTCTTGTTTTCTTTGGAAACAGAGACATTATTTGTGCATTGTTATCAGATGAAGGCAAGGTGGGACTTGTCCCCGAGCCTTAGGCAGGTGGAATATCTATCTAATATTTTCGGTCTGTAATAGCTTGAGGCTGGTCTAATTAGGTGATCATCAAGCTCCCTCCAATTATGTTGGTATCGATAGCCGAACGTAGGCTATGTCGTCCGTGGCGGGGGGCTCTGACAACATGATTTCATGTCCGCAAGGGTTATGGACTCTTGCCGAAAATATGTTGGCCATGGTTATAGGATTCGCGATAGACATCTTTATGTGTGGAATTTAGGATAGATAGACACATTGGGTCATATCATCTCATTCATCACTCATCATCTTTTTTATTTATAGTGTGTGGTATGGCTGAAGCACTAGTATGAGACGGTATGGTGATTTATATATTATTCTCATTATTTGATTATTAATTCTATCTTGTTAAATTTATTTCCCTTGCCTTGCTATTTTTATCTCTTACTTTAGTACCTTGTACTAACACCTTGCTTGTTTCATTTTTATAGATGCCACCGAAGATGATGCAGAGGGGGTATGATAGAGAGTTTGGGGCAAGTGAACCTTAAATGTTGTATCTTTGGCTTCATGAATTGGGATATAAACTTGTAGTAGAAACCTATGCATGTGTTAAGTTATTATGTGTTTCTTAACTTGAGACTTATTAGTATGTACTAGTTGGTGGATTTGAATTCTTTGAGAAGTGACTTGGGATCTAGGAGATTGGCTATACATGTGGGTGTTGCCGTGTTGGTAAAATTATTATTGAATCCGGTTACTGTGTATGGTATGTATTTAAATTAGTGGTTTTGATAACCTACTTCGTGTTATGGAACTTAAGATGACTTGCCACCAACTTAGGTGACATGGCACTGCGGTGTTGTTCCAGAAATTATTAAATTTTTGGGGCATTACAACTTCATCAATGTCTCTATCATCCTAGTATGTCAAAATTGCAACGTCTTGTCCTTGTTTTTCACCCGTATCTTGGTGTGTCAGTCCTGTGAGCTTGGAAAAGGTTTAGAGGCTGTTTGTTTTGCCTTTTTTTTTTCTCCTTTTGACTTTTGCTTTTTCAAAAAGTCATTTTTTTGTTTTTTGGGGTGTTTGTTTTGCCTTTTTAAAAAAGTAGAAGAGAAGCAAAAGTTAAAATTCCCCTTTTTTCAAAAGTCAGTAGGGGGTTACTTCCAAAAAAAGGAGAAGTTATTTTAGGAAGAAAAATACCAAAATATCCCTATTAAATAAGGCAATTTCTAAATCCCTAAAATCAAGCATCGTCCATCATTGTGTCTTCAACCTTTTCAGAATTTTTTTCTGTTCATCCACCGTCGCCCATTGTAGAATTTCTGTTCATCCACCGTCGCCCACTAAAATCAAGCAAAGGTATATTCTGTATGCACTTCGTTGTTTTCTATCTTTCTTGCATGACTTGTTAATTATTTTTTATTTATTTTTTTTGAGGAAAAGTATTTTATTGCATGAGTAGCCAGAAAAATACAGCATAGTAGTGGTTCAAAAAAGTGCCAAACTCAAACTTCCATAAAAAAGGCACCGATTACAAACACTTTTGGATGCTAGGC
Source organism: Hygrophila difformis (assembly GCA_030278955.1). Lineage (NCBI taxonomy): Eukaryota > Viridiplantae > Streptophyta > Magnoliopsida > Lamiales > Acanthaceae > Hygrophila > Hygrophila difformis. The sequence goes on from JAOANR010000010.1 coordinate 24,327,597, forward strand.
ACCGATTATGACTTGTTAATTATTAAGATGGATTTCTAGTGTATCAAATAAACCCGTGAATAGAAAAAAAACAAATTGCTGGGCCTTAATATCAATTAATTAAAATCAAGCAAAAAAGAAACATGTCTAGTGCCTTCTATTTGTTCGGATGAATTTTCATGTCTCATCATGTTTTTGATTTTAGTTAATGATTATTTATACTTTGGTTAATATCGTTGTTTTCTACTTTGTTATATATAATTATTTTCTCATATAATTTAATTCTGGTTTTGTTTCTCCTATACTATTCTGGAACTTGCCTACTGTGTTTAATATAATTTGATTATATTAAATGGAATGGGATATGTTTGTAGTGAATACACCTCAAATGGAATCACAAAATGCTTCAAAATCCACTATTGACGGAGTAGAAAGAAAGGCAAGATGGACAGACAAAAATACAGAAATTTTTTTGGAAATATGTGTTGAAGAAATTACTGCTGGCAATAGGCCACACACACATTTTACAAAAGAAGGTTGGGAAAACTTGGTGAATAAGTTCAATGCAAGTACCCAATGTAATTATGAAAAAAAAAACAACTGAAAAATAGATGGGATGCATTGAAACAAGAGTTCGGTCTTTAGGCAAAGTTTTTAAATAGCCAAACTGGTATTGGATGGGATCCTATAAAGAAAACAGTGACAGCAACCGAAGAGATATGGGCATTAAAAGCAAAGGTATATTCTTCATAGTTTTTATACAATATATTTATTACAATAATAATTATTAATATTAATTTGGTTTGTTGTCTTAACCATACAGGAAAATCCTAAGTACCTTTTTTTTAAGGATGCACCACCTAAGTTTTTGGAAATGATGGAGATATATTTTAAGAATGTTGTTGCCACTGGAAGTTATATATTTATTCCTCCCTCGGACGACAATCCCACCGAAGATGGAAATGAGGAATGTTATATTGGCAATGATGGTGTCATGGATCTTACCTTAGATGAAGATTACCTACACTCTACTGAAAAGAATGAAGGGGAAAGCTCCAAAGAAAAACCTAGGAAAAAGAGAAAGAGAGACAATAGAAAACACGAAAGAAGTGGGGCTGAAAGACTACAAACTGCACTTGAAGATTTGATTTCTTGTACAATTGATCAATCACAAGCAGATAAGCAAGGGAGGCAAGAGAAAAAAGAAAAACAAGATGATAAGTATAGCATAACTACATGCTTGGATATGCTAATGAATCTCCCAAATATAGTGGTGGGTAGTGATTCCCATAAGACAGCTTTGAGGGTCCTTGCCAAAGAAAACCACAGGGAAATCTTTGCTTATTTAGTTAAAAATCTACCTGATGCAGTGGAAGGATGGTTGTCTACATTTACCAACGAGAATGAGCGACGCTACAAGTGAATTAGTGTGGATTGGTTTGGTGAAGTAGTATGGATTGGTTTAACTGATTTCATATTAGCATGAACTAGTATTTAGGTTTTTTCCTCAATTGGATTATTTTCACTTTTTAATTTTTTTTTGGATTTATTTGTTCCATTTCATGTGAAAATTTGCATTTATCTATGTTTATGTTATCTATGACTTTTTTTAGCATGATTGTATCATTTTATTTTAATTTCTCGATTAACGATATTCTAAATTTAAGGTTTTGTACAGGATGAGTGATAGGTCAGAAATACATTCGGATTCCGATAGTGTCATGTCTCAATCTGATTCGGATTCTGATTCTGATTCTGATAATTGTAAGAAAAGAAGGAACTTGATGAGGAGAAATATTATTGCGGCCGCTGTTGGTGTTTATTACTTGAAATATTTGTGCAAGGAAAAAAAAAGAACATCGCGTCTTACAGGACATAGCTGGTTGAATGAGCTAAGGAATGGAAATGAACATAGATTTTTTGAGCAATTCCGAATGAGAAAGCATGCTTTTACGAAACTTGTTCGGGACTTGAACACAAGGTTTGGATTAACTTCCTCCAAATATATTACTGTAGATGAATCAGTGGCTATGTTTTTATATATGATTGGACATGGAGCATCATATAGAGTTTTAGAAGAGAGATTTCAGCATTCGGGGGAGACAATATCTAGGAATATTCATCGAGTGCTTAAGGTTGTTAAATGTTTAGGGGTGGAACAAATCAAGCCACTTGACTATGAATTCGGTGATGCTGAAAATTATATTAGAGATGATGAACGTTATTGGCCGTACTTCAAAGATTGCATAGGAGCAATTGATGGCACTCATATTGCAATTCTTGTAACCGAAGATAAAAAATGGCGTTTATTAGTCGAAAGGGTATCACAACTACAAATATTCTTACTGCTTGTGACTTTAATATGTGTTTTGTGTTTGCTTTAGTTGGTTTTGAAGGATCTGCACATGATACAAGAATTTTTTATGAAGCTGTTCGAAATCCAATTCATAAATTCCCTTTACCACCTAAAGGTAAATATATATATTTTTTGTTTACATCTTTGTTGGTTTTTATAATTCTGCTTACTACTTCATCAATTTTGTAGGAAAATATTATCTTGTTGATTCTGGATATCCTACTATGGATGGATTTTTGGGGCCGTATCAAAATACAAGATATCATCTTCCAGAGTTCAAGTTGGCCCCAGAATTTCGGACTCGGAATGAGGTATTTAATTATCACCACTCGAGTTTGAGGAGTGTCATTGAAAGAACATTTGGGGTTTGGAAAGCTCGATGGAAGATACTTCAAAGCATGCATCAATTTAAGGTCCATGATCAATTCGCAATTATATGGGCGTGCTTTACACTACATAATTATATAAGAAGGATGGATTCTGATATTACTGTACTCGAAGAGTTCGAAGATATTGATAATTTCATAAGTATGAGTGATGAATGTAACATTGGACATTCCTCAAGAAGGGGTCAATGGGAAGAGCCTACGGCAGAGAGTGTGAAGCAAATGAAAGAAAAACGAGATTATATTAGGGATCAAATTCCACGCCTACGGCGGCGAGGACAATAATTTTTTGGGCGAATTTTTCTTTTCATTAGTATGATTTCATTTTATTTTATTTCTTTTGAACAGTTTTAGTTTTTATTTGAATTATGAAAAACACATCCATATCCATTTCCAATTTGTTGTTAATAATAAGTTTTATTTATAATATAATTAAAATAATTATCTCATATATATTAATTAAATTTATCTATAAAAATTATTTTAAATATATTTTCAGATTTATAATATACAATATATACTAAATTGAAACAAAATAAATTTTAAATACTCTTATAAGATTGATGTCCCTTTTAGTAATTTTAGTATATAAAAAGTCCTACATCATTCATCCAAACATGTTCTCATTAAAAAGCAACTTTTAATACATCAATCCAAACAATTATTTGGGCTGCTTTTGCTTTTGACTTCTCCTTCTCCCTCCTTTTCCTTTTTCTACTGACTTCTCCTTTTTTCCAAAAGCCAAAACAAACAGACCCTTAGTACTTCTTTTCCCCAACACGTCAATAATCAAGCTTCCGAGCCTTTTTGTTTAGTCCATTCGGATGTTGGGGTCATTGTTGCACTTCTTCCACTCTTAATTTAAGCCTATTTGGCATTCCCCTCCATTTTGTAGCACCTTCATGTTCACACCTATCTACAAACGTGCTTTCCTTTTCCCCTCGCCTGAACGCTTCACGGCTAGCTTAAGGGCAGTCGTACATACTCAATAATTTATCAACGCCTATTTAATTTTGAACAACGTGTTTATTGTCAAAATCTCTGTGTAATCAATACCAATTACTTTTGAACCAATGAGATTTTCCACCAATTGTGCCACTCTCCATTTATTTGTTATTTTTTTTTGCTAAACAGCCAAGAAATAATTACGAAAGAAAAGGAAAGATAAAAAAAATAGGAAAAAATAAAGTTAGTCGAGTCCTAGCACTGCGGAAACCACGTGCAGGTGCTTCTACGGCCAAGAGTGATTTAACCAGATCCGGGGGGAATCCTAGGTCATTAAAAAATAACTTAGTCTCCGCTCCCAATTTTGCCAAACAATCAGCAATACCATTACTTTCCCTAAGGATGCAATCAAACTTCATCGACGAAACAACCTCATCAAATCTTCAATTTGCAAAAGATAGGAGGACAACCAATGTCTAGGGGAAGGCTTCGAAGAAACCAACCGGACGGCCACCCTAGAATCACAAAGACATCGAACCTTTTGAACACCCTTGTGTTTAGCAAGCAGGAGACCTTGTAGTTAAAAAGCCCATCACCTCAACATGGATAACGAAAGTATTCCCCAAGAAACCTGAAACTCCACCAATCCAACCTCCCGACTGATCTCGCAACAGCACCATAACCTGCACGGCCACGTGCTGTAAGGAGAGATCCATCAGAATGGCGTAGAATACCCCTCAATTCCCCATATTCCAACATACTAGTTTAGGGTGGAGCTAAATAGCATAAGTAATAGGCTGGGCATGCTCCAAGGTTGGCTGAAGATGACTAACCCGACAACGAAGCACATGATTGGGGTAACATTTCCTTGGAAAAACACGCAGATTCCTCTCCATCCAGGTGATCCATATACCAGCCACAAATTAAACCCCATAACAATCAAACATCCCTTTAAGCCAAAGACGGATGTGATCTTTTCCAATGAACTGAGATCCTTAGGAACTTGAACTCCCATAGCATGCCAAAACAAGGGGGAGTTAGCCAATTGATGTCGAAGTTGCAAAAAATTACAAGGCAAGGCAAATGACAGAATAATCCATAACAGCATGCATATCTTGGCAGATAGGGCCGAAGACCATAACCATCTCCATCCTTGTTTAGGTGAGTTAGACTTCACCAAGAATTTATACCCGGACCGAGCTGTCTATTCTCCAGAGATATCCCTAGCCCACTGCCATCCATCAACAGTTGTCGGATTAATACAAGGGGGAGGGCTACAAGAGATGCCCTGGCAGAGAGCTTTCGGAATGATGGTGGAAAGAGACGAGAAGTTCCAGCCATGATCTAAAGTACTAATGTCAGTGTCACAAACCTCCAGAAACGGGACCTGGGAGGCCAAGTGCAAGCCATTGTATACTACGCCATGTGAAGGAGCCAACCGAGGCTAAAAAAGGGAGAAAAATGCCATTAGGACACTACCGAGCTGTGAGTTCATGCACCCAAAATTTCGATCTTCCAATAACCATGTCATGAGCTAGCTTACCAAGTAATGCAATATTGCAATGCCTAGCCTGACGAAGGCCGAGACCTCTATGAGTTGTTGGAGTGACCACCTTCTCCCATCTAACAAGGTTAAGGTCTTTACCCGAGCGGTCTTTCCACATGAACTGTCTAATTCTTCTATCAATATGGTTACACGTAGACTTCGAAAGCCACCCTATTTGCATGCAGTAGGTAGGGATAGAAGCAAGGACATACATGCCAAAGTTAATCTACCAGCCTTGTTAAGAAACATCATCGCCCAATAGGAAATACGTTTGTCCATAGCTTCCAAAATATGATCATAAGACTGAGACGTCACTCTCCGATGGTGAATGGGAAATCCCAATTACCATCCCAAGCAGTTAATGAAAGCGATGGGAGAGGCCTGGGAAAACCAATTTCGTTCCTACTCCGTGATACAATTGTAAGAAAACACACGGGATTTGGAACAACTCATTCAAAGGCCGGACCAAGTGGTAAAATTCTGAAGCGTGGTAGTCAAAGAAGAGATGCTGTTGACCTCCGCCAAAGTACACACAATAAGATCATCCACAAATAGTAGACGCGATATACCATGACTGCCATTCGACAACATAATAGCTTCCAATTACCAAGACGAACCTCCCTACTAATGGCACAAGAAAGCTGTTCCGTCACAATATTAAACAGATACGGGCAAAGGGGTTTCCTGCCGAAGCCCCCTTTGAGGCTTAAATTTATTGAGAAGTTCTCTATTTAGTTGTTATTGATAAATAACATTGCAATCAAAAAGCAAAAATATTACAATGTGCTTAACAATGTTGTTCGTAAGAATTGCTAAACATAAGGGTGGGCTAAGTTCGATTTTATTTTCTTTTCAAAAGGTGGGCTTAGTTTTGGATATATGTTCAAAATGTTTTTCGAAAGTAAGCCATTTTTTTCACATGCCAGAATCAAACTAATGTGTGCAGTAATCAATTACAAAAAATTTCAAGTGGGTACCTTTTTTATCCAATGGAGTGTTCTCTTCCGTTGTTGCATATATTTTGTGTTCTACTTCACTCTTGTATATTTCCCCCTTGTTTTTTGATAGGATAGAGCAAAATCCAGATTATGATTTAAAGTCGGGTCTTTGAATAAAGGAGGAGGAGGAGGAGATGTGCCAGGTTTTTTTTAGGAGGGGTGGGTTTACCTTTTTTTTTTTTTTTTTTTTCCCTTTTTTAAGTTGGGTTGTATATAACAAATTTGGGATTTATAAATAATTGAACCCTTTATTTTTATTTTTTTTTTTTGTGTGTATTGGGTATCTCTGTCATGTTGTGTCCAATACTAATCCCTCAAACATTCGGTCGCAAAATTTTATATATAGAGAGGCTCGAACCCGAAACCTTTACTTAAACTGTCAGATTTACATACCACTCAAGTCACTGCGTTTCATAACCTTTATATTCGTATCATTTCATTTATTTATTGTTTTATTTTCTGGTTCTTTTAATTAAAGAAGGAAAAAAAAAAGAAAAAAAGAAGTTATAAAAAAGGCCCATATCATAAAGTCACCAAGTCGAGCCGGACAGTTGCTCTTCGGCCCAGTTTAATAAGTTCAGTGTGTTAGATATTTTTTCTTCCGCTTATATATAGCGCTTTTTGTTCCATAGCTTGATCCATTTTCTGAAGCCCCCCTTTTTGTTCTTGCTCTCCAACATCTCTCCAAGTTTGCATCTTTAAATCAGTGTTTTCTTCGGATTTTGCCTTCTTTCCGATTCCCTTAATTTTGGTTTATGAGGTGAATTTATTTGCTTATATTTCCTTCTTTAGTTATTCTGCGAGAAACTAGAGATGTTTATTTGTCACGTGTTCTTAGTTTTGTACGAGTTTTCTTCGATTTCAGATCTGCTGTTTACTGTTGTATTTGTATGTTTATCTGATGTTTGATTTCTTGTTGGATAGTTTATTAGGGTTTTTTAAGATTGGTGAATCTTGCGTTGTTTCTTGTGGAATGTTGCCGTTAGGAAGGGTTTTTTGTCGTTTCTTTTTAAGTGCTTTTTCCTTTCTTGTAGCGAGTGTACTGATTATCGTGATCTCAATGGAGAGAGAATGTGGTGTGCCTTCATTTTGTGTCCTCTGATTGAAATTCCGGCTTTTTTTAACACTCGTCTTGTTTTTTTGGTTTTTCTTGGTGCAGCTCTAAGGAGAAGCCCACTCTTGGGTAAGTTTGTTACTGTATATTTCAGATAAATTGTCCAAAGATATTTTGTTCTGATGTAGTATAATTTTTTATTCATAACTATGTTTTCAAGTGACTATAGGGTGTTCTTTGATATCCGTGGATTACATTCCCTTCATGATTTTTTGCCCATTTTATGTGTTGATGGTGGTGGTCTTATGAAAATTTTCCTACAGTGGTACGCGGATCAAGACCCGCAAACGGAATATTGCTGCACCTCTGGACCCTGCATCATTTTCTGATGCAGTGGTCCAGATTTATTTGGATAATGCTGGTGATCTGGTAATTGAGTTACATTCACATGCATTTCTCACTTCACCCAAAGATTGGGCATGTATTCAAAAATATTTTATTGTTATAATAGCTATAAAATAACTGCAATGCAGGAACTTGTTGCTAAGGCCCTTGAATCTTCAGACCTAAATTTCAATAGATATGGTGACACATTTTTTGAGGTTAGTTTCTATACATCTGTACCAAATGGTTGGGATGCCCTACATTAATGCTTTTTAATAACTTTCAATCCACACACTATTTTAGAACTTTTTTCAATCCATAAAATTCCATTCAATTGTGCATGTTTCAATAAATTTTGCATATCTCCTATCCCCTTCCCCTCTTTTCTTATATGACTTTCTTTTTATGCATTGTTACAAAGGTTGATTGCTTGTGCTGACTGTGCTATTTTTTCTGTGTTTTATTTTTGGATATACTATAATGTGTAGCTTATTTGGGATTCGGCAACATGTTAATTGTTTGTATGCAGGTTGTTTTCAGAGGGGGGCGTACTCAACCTGGTACAATCAAACTAGATGAAGGAGAGCGTCATCCATATGGTATAATAGATTATGACGCAAAGCGTGAAGTCATCTTGCCATCTGTTATCTATATACAGAAAATCCTCAGGAGGAGACCTTTTCTGATTAAGAGTCTTGAAAATGTTATGCAAAAGTTCTTGCAATCTTTGGAGCTTTTCAATGATGATGAAAGGAAGAAGCTTGCAATTTTCACTGCCCTTGCTTTTTCCCAGAAGTTATCTGGACTACCCCCGGAGGCTGTTCTGCAGCCACTGCTCAAAGATAATCTTGTGGCCAAAGGGCTAGTTCTCTCATTTATTACTGATTTCTTCAAGGAATATTTGGTTGATAATAGCCTTGATGATCTCATTTCAATTCTGAAGCGGGGTAAAATGGAGGACAATCTTCTCGACTTCTTTCCGTCTGCAAAGCGGACCCCTGAAGCTCTCTCTGAACATTTTACGTAAGTTTTCTCAATTGGATGAGAGCCATTTTTTGTTCTCATATGAGTTTTAAATTCCATTCAGTGTGCTTTTTGTATGCTATTGGTGTGTGTATTCCTGGAGGGTTTTTGTCTGTTTCAGTGTTTTCACATCATTATAATTGAGTGAGAGTAATGTATAAAATGAATGCACATAGTGGAATGTTTTGATGCCATTCACTGGCCAAATTTGATTTTTCCTGATTTATTATCTGTAGAATTTTATGGTTAGATTAGAAGTTTTATCTGGATTGTTTTGAATTACAAGAATTGACCACCAACTAAAATGGACAATGATTGTGATGATTATTTTTTTATTTTTTTATTTTTTTATGTTTGTATTAAAAATATGGATACGTTGACATTGATAAAACTGGTGATGACGATTATGATACCTTTTATTCTTATGGTCATTATCATAGCACTATCAATGACAATTATATAATAATATGGATGGTTTCGTAGGGTGGGTTTCAAATTTTTGATACAGGCAATTGTACTGATTTGTGTATGATGGAAACCTTTTTATTGCTCAGCAAGGAAGGGCTTCAGTTGCTGGTTGAATATAATGAGAAGAAGATATTTGAGGTGAAGCTTAAGGAAATGAAATCTGCACTAACAAGCCTGATAGCAGCTGAAGCTGATATAGATGAAGTTATAGAAACCGTCCAACAACATGTGAAAGATGCTAAATTTCCAGACATTGAGGTTGTGCGGATTCTATGGGATATCCTGATGGATGCTGTGCAATGGTCTGGAAAGAATCAGCAGCAGAATGCTAATTCAGCTTTACGTCAGGTACTTAAAAATTCTCAAGTTCACTTTTTGTCTCCCAATGCAGTCTTAAAATTATATATTTGGATTCATATTTTTACTGATAGTCCACACTTAGTGTTGCTGTTCAATGTTCTTGATTGCAATGGCCGCCACTATACAATATTCTTGATTGCAATGGCCGCCACTATACGATATTCTTGATTGCAATGGCCGCCATTATTGGTTCCTTTGATTTGTTTTAAACTGATCAGTGAAATTGTTTTGAAATTATTTCAGGTGAAAACTTGGGCAAAACTGCTGAATGCCTACTGCACCACAGGAAAGCTTGAGCTTGAACTCATTTACAAGGTTCAAGTACAGTGTTATGAAGATGCTAAACTGATGAAGTTGTTTCCTGAAATAATACGATCACTGTATGACCAAGATGTCCTCGCAGAAGACACCATTCTCCACTGGTTCCGTAAAGGAACAAACCCCAAGGGGAGGTATGCTTTGATAGTTTCTTTGTGAATGAATTATTCTTTTTATGTAAAATGATAATATTAATTGCTTCTCAAAACCTAAATCACCTGCCTCTGACATGGTGCATAGTTATTTGTACTTTTCTTTTTCCTTTGGAAGCTCATCTTCCAAAAGGTTTCATGTGCTGTCAGAAAAACTAATGGGGGTAGATTAGGTTTCATTACTCTGATATCCTTACGCAAGCGACACTGATTTTCATTTTTGAAATTAACAGGCAAAGCTTTGTTAAGTCATTGGAGCCATTTGTAAAATGGCTGGAGGAGGCAGAGGAAGAAGAGTGAAAAGCCTGTTGGATCATGTCCTCCTTTCTCAGATATCATCATAAATGCGATCGTTGTCTCTCGTATTTGTGGAGTCTGTTGCTTTTTGTTGAAGATTTAATGGTATGGATTATAATGTAAACCCAACTGTCCCAATCATGAATCTCTTGATTTCGTTGAAGGAATCCTGGTTTGAAACATCCATTAGTAGGATGTGTAGTTTCTTGAAGTTGAATAATTGATGTTTGATGAACACGCTTTCAAATTTTACATATTTCTTCTGGCGTTATCTCTTGATTATGAAGAAGTCATCTTACAGTTTGAAGCAGAGTATCGATTGAAATATATTATCATGAATGCATACCACAATAAAATTATGCCCATCCCTCTGAGAATAGGTTATACTTGCAGCTTGCTATTTTTATGTAGCGAAAATTGTGTTAATTGAACTGAACCCGAGACTTTGTTTAAATCAATGATTCTAACCGAATTGCATGGAATATTATATTATTGGTATTATTATTTAATACTTAGTACAATTGCTTAACTGATAGTTATACTGTCACACTGTGTAGCTCCGTTTCTCTCTCTAGTAGAGATTCCCTACCACTAGTGGAGTTTCATCCTCCTAACTACACTGAAGCTCTTCTCTAATTTTAGCCCAGGACAAAAAAGTATTCATGCATGATCCCTGCATTAAATAGCAATTTTGGCTTAACCCCTCTAGCAAACTCACAGGATTGGAAATCCGATTGCTCCCATTCCATCCTAGCTAACAAATGGATATTTTAAACATCTATGATGCTCAAGAGTAACATCAGATGGAGCTTAGTGGTAGGTTTCTCCAAAGAGTGTTCTCTGTATTCACAAGGGTTTTAACGGCCGGGGATTTTGCTTAAGCGGTTAAAGTCCATAACTACTCAAGATAACCGTTGAATTGCTGCCTCCTTACTCATCCCCCATGCCCATTGCATGCATCCTGATGACTCTACACAGCCTTGATTTCATTGTACTCTTCGTTGGCATACCAGATCTGCTGCCAGGTCGCTTGCCACCTCCAGAGTTGCTCTTTTCACTGAATTGTGCTCTACCCACAAACATTGTTTTGTCTCACGCAGAAGATGCAGATGTATTAATGAGGTGGGGTGGTGCCACATGACTCTAACCAAGCTCTACTTAAAGAGAAGGAACACACATATGTGAAAAAGGAAAAGAAAATTTGTTAAGGGCGTCCTGCAACCCTAGATAGAATACTAGTCTCCACGACAGGGGCGGATCTATATAGGATTTAGGGGTGGCACGGGACACCACTTAAATTTATGAAACTGTTATTTTAGGGTAGAATGTCTTTTACATTTAATTAAATTAGGCTTGGTGATACTACTTAATTGTTATGGTGACACCACAATCACTCATAATTTTGTGTTGTAAATGCTATTCATAAGTTAAATATAGCTTCCATTATTTTTTGGGACACCACTTAAAATTTTTTCTGGATCCGCCGCTGCTCCACGAGAATGGCCCATTTCAGTTTCAGCCTTCTTGCTCTTTAGAATATAAAGAGCAAAGAGAAATCATTATATTCTCATGGGTAATGAATGCAGAGGCTATATCAACCTGTTTAGGGACAATACAAGAATCTCATTGGACACAAACCAACATAGTATTACTTTCCTCCTCTAATCACTTGGAACTGCATTGATGTAGTTATCATCCCTTGGATCTCACGGATTGCCTCCAACCTTCCATAAAAATCACTTCTCTCATTCATGACTCATCTGGAGGTGCTTTTCACTTTACATGATTCTTAACCTCATAAATAGTAGAAAAACCTCTAGGGAAATAATGCGAATTACACCTTCCTTATCCTTGTTCTCAAATGAGAGATGCTAGGGCAAAACAAACCATCTCCAATTGATTGGGTTAACGGAGTATAAAATATATATATATATATATATATATATATAGCATATGCTTATAATCGTATAATACATGTTAGGTCCAGATGGCGAGATGAGCAATTTTTTACGAGTTTATTTAGCCTCTTTGTTCAAAGCATTATTTTAAACAACAATTAATTAACTCATGCACAATCGAAATATAAAAGCATAACATTAAAGAACAAACATATGATTTGTTGATTCAGTTCGGCCATAACCTATGTCTGGAGGATACCAGTCCAAAACGTTACAGTGTAACGTTTGGACTGGTACGGTCAGTTCAAACACATGTTCACAACCCCGAACTATACTAAACTCTTTTACTCACACTCCAACCAACTAGCAGATAGTTGTGCAACCAAGTCCCCCTACTTGGTGTTGAGTACCCCAAGATCTCCCTTCTTGAGATTACCTTGTTCGAAACAAGGTCCTCCGATCCAAACAATTCAACATTTAACCTTTGGTATCAACAACGAACGCCTTGGAAGATATCCATATATGTTATCGTCACCTCCATGTATAGACCATGGAAATCGCCTTCATCTTTGTTCAACAAAGCCTCAATAACACAAAAATAATTCTTCAGTATCATTGTGTTATTGATTAAAAACTCCAAACAAAAGTGTATTCGAATCACTGTAGGGTCGGAATCTCCTATCTTTGCTCTCATCCTCTCTTCTCTTTATTTTCTCTGAAAAATAATTTGTGTAATTCGTCTCTATAGACACCACCAACCTTCTTTTGTTCCAATCAACCAGGCTATGATAAGGTAAGAAATCCAACCTATTTCCATAAATACAAATATTTCAATCAACTTCATATGTAAAAAAGAAATTATTCATCTCAAAGTTGAGTCAAAAGTTGTATGGAGGGTCACTGGTCATCTCAAAGAAATTATTCATAATGATAAAGGCAAAAGAAAAGTTGAAGAAAAATGCCACCGTTGTGGTATGGAGGGTCACTCGTCCAAATATGTCGTACAGTAGCCATTGGGTAAAGTTGTACCAGGACTCGTTGAAAGGAAAGAATAAGCAGGTTGAAACAAACCCTGCTAAACAAAATGTTGAAGACATTGCAACTACAAGTGATGCTATTGTGAATGCAACTGAGGCCACAAATGATGATCTGCTCATAGAGCCGGCGTTTGATGTTGCAGACTTTTACAATGATACTGCGTAGCAGCTTGTTAATTTTACTTTACCTTTTAAATTTTGTTGTACCACTATTTTGTACTTCATAAATTATCGTTTTGTTACTGATATATATTATTTTCTTTTTCAAAAAAATGCCAGAATAGGATTACAAATTGGTGATAATGAAATGTCTGATAAACAGTGCTTCTACGCACACGATATTGAATGATAAACAATATTTTTCATACTTGAAAATGGGAGATAGAAATATCAACACTATAAGTGGAAATGCAAATATAATAGAGGGTTCTGGCATAGCCAACCTTCAGCTCCCCAAAGGGACAAAATTAATTGTGAAAGATGCACTCTTATCTCCCAAGTCTCGAAGGAATTTGTTGAGTTTTAAAGATATTCAAGAAAATGGATATCATATCGAGACTTTGACAGTAAAAGCTAATGAATACCTGCTGATTATAAATATCATTTCTAGTATAAAATAAGTATTGAAAAAATTACCATGTTTATTCTCTAGAATATATTGTATAAGGATAAACAATGTCGAAAATCATTACTTGGCAGACCATAGGTCTATCGTTCCCAATGAATATATGATTTGACATGATCGCCTAGGTCATCCTGGATATACAATGACGAGGCGGATCCTTACAAATTCTCATGGCCATTCATTAAAGGGACCAAAAATGCAACATCACAATGATTATATATGTGTTGCTTGCTCCCAAGGGAAACTGATTATAAAACATTCATCAGAAAAGGTGGGAACAGAATCCCCTAGTTTTCTTGAAAGAATTCAGGATGACATACGTGGACCTATAGATCCACCATGTGGGCTATTCAGATACTTTAGGTGTTGCTTGATGCTTCAACCAGATGGTCTCACGTGACATTATTGTCTTCATGCAACCATGTGTTTGCGAAATTGCTAGCTCAAATAATAAGATTAAGGGCACAGTTCCCTGATTATGCAATTAAAAATAATCGTTTGGATAATACTGGTGAATATTCATCCCGGACATTTGATGAAAATATTGTATGTCAATAAGCATAGCCATCGAACATCCTGTAGCCCATGTACATACACAAAATAGACTAGCCGAATCATTTATTAAACGATTGCAGTTGATCGCTAAATCATTATTAATGAAGTCTGGGTTGCCAGTTTCAGCTTGGGGACATACTATAATGCATGCAACAATGTTGGTGCGAGTAAGACAGACAAGTTATCATAGATACCTATTGCAATTAATACTTGGGTATGAACCCAATGTATCCCATTTGAAAATATTTGGTTGTGCAGTATATGTCCCAATAACACCACCCCAGCGCAGCAAAATGGGACCTCAATGCATATTGGGAATATATATCGGATATGAATCACCCTTGATAATTCAATATCGTGAACCATTAACAGGGGATTCATTTACAACAATATATGCTAATTGTCATTTTGATGAATCACATTTCCCGACATTAGCGGGAGAAAAGGATCAACCGGAAAAGAATATAAATTGGAAAATCCCGTTGGATTTCCTTGATCCTTCTTCAAGAGACTGTGAACTTGAAGTACAAAGAATTGTACAATTGCAACAAATTGCAAATGAACTGCCTGATGCTTATGCGACTCTAAAAGGGTTACCAAATCTCATATACCGGCAACAAATGTTCCAGTCAAAATTGATGTTCCAAAGGAACACATTATAAGTGCTAAAGATGAGTGTGATATACGCTTAAAGTGAGGCAGACCTCTCGATTCCAAAGATAAAAATCCTCGGAAGAAAATATGATTGAATAATGATGTTGATGTGATACATAGTCTCAAAAGTGACAAAACTGAGCCCGGCAGGGACTTGACTCTTGAAGAGCAAAATCATCAAAATGATGAAATATCTATAAATTTTGTCACAAATAGAAATATTTGAAATAGGGAAGAAACATCTATTGCTATTTGCACTTTCATATAATATAGCACTTGAAATTATGAATGATGATGAGGATTTTGAACCAAATTCGGTTTATGAATGTCGGAAAAGAAATGATTGGCTCAAATGGAAAGATGTAATTCAATCAGAACTGGATTCCCTGTCTAAACGACATGTGTTTGGACCAATTGTCAAAACACCGGAAAATATAAAGCCAGTTGGATACAGATTGGTTTTTGTACGAAAAAGAAATGATGAAAATGAAGTTGTAAGATACAAAGCGAAATGAGTCGCCCAATGGTTCTCACAGAGACCGTGATTTGACTATGATGAAACCTATTCCCCAGTAATGGATGGAATTCCATTCAGATACCTTATCTATTTAGCAGTACATGAAAAACTTGAAATACGACTCACAAACGTCGTTACTGCTTATTTATATGGAACATTAGATACTGATATCTATATGAAAGTTCTACAAGGGTTCCAATGCCACTGGCATATAAAGCAAACCCAAAACAGATGTATTCCATCAAATTACAAAGTTCCATATATGAGATTAAACGATCTGTGAGAATGTGGTATTACCGATTAAGCGAATGCTTACTTCAAAAGGGTTACAATAATGACCCAATATGCCCATGCATTTTTATAAAGAAAAACGGGTCAATATTTATTATCATTGCAGTATATGTTGATGATATCAATCTATTTGGATCCCCTGATGAGATTCAAATTGCTGTTGAATATCTCAAAGGAGAATTCGAAATCAAAGATTTTGGGAAAACAAGAAAGTGTCTTAGTTTACGAATTGAATATTTGGATAATGGGATTCTTGTCCATCAAAAGGCCTATACCCAAAAGTTCTTAAAATGATTTTATATGGACAAAGCACATCTATTAAGTAATCCAATGGTCGTAACGTATTTGATCCTAAAAGAGATCCATTTAGACCAAACCAGGAGAATGAAGAAATACTTGGGTCACAGGTCCCATATTTAAGTGCCATTGGAGCACTAATATATCTCGCAAACTGCACTAGACCAGATACATCTTTTGCAGTAAATTTATTAGCGAGATTTAGTTCATCTTCTACTGAACGACATTGGAAAGGAAAAAAACCACTTATTTCGCTATCTCCAATGGACGATTGATATGAGTCTATTTTATTCATACAATTCTCGACATGAATTAATCGGCTATGCCGATGTTGGGTACTTATCAGACCCACATAAAACTAAGTCACAAACTGGCTATTTAATTACATGTGGTGGTACTGTAATATCGTTGAGATCCACGGAACAAACATTGACAACCACCTCATCAAATCATGCTGAAATTCTAGCAATATATGAAGTTAGTCGAGAATGTATTTGGATTAGATCCATGATTAACTATATAAAAATGAATTGTGGTTTATCGTCCGAAAATAAAAATCCTCCAATTATTTTATATGAGGATAATGCGGCTTGTATAACGCAATTGAAAGGGATTATATAAAAGGTGATAGAACAAAACATATTTTGCCAATTTTTTTTTTACTCATGATTTGCAGAAAAATTGGTGAAATAGATGTGCAACAAATCCGTTCAGTTGATAATCTTGCATATTTGTTTACCAATGCACTACCAACAGTAACATTCGAGAACTTGGTGAAAAGTACAGGGATGCGTCAACTAAAAATCTCAAATGATGTTTCGATCAGAGGGAGAAGTAAACATACAAGAATCATATATTGTTTTTCCTAACTTGAATTTTTTCCCATAGAGTTTTTTCCAAGTAAGATTTTAACGAGGCATATTCTTTGTATCGAGGACATCCAAGAGGGAGTATTACGTAGAAGATACATGCATTATTACTATCTACATGATTAAGAAAACGAATCCATGTATTTGGTCATTGCATGTATCTACTCCAAATGTGGACGTCGCTCCATGAGGAAGGAAAATAATATTCACTACTTACTGCTCTATCCGATAGTTAGAGGCGGTTGTGCCTGTGTCTATTTCCCTATATATATGTATATGCTTTGATAGTGTAATAAAATCATCTCTCATTCAAAGAAATCATTCTCTGCTAGCCTTCATTCTCTCTGCCCATTTTCTAATTCTATTATTTCATTGTCAAGTCTTTATATATACACTAACGCCTACACACACTTTCATACAAATATTGTACTCCCTCCGTCCCGGTAGAAGTGTTTCAAAACTTTTGAGTACGATATTTTATGTGGGATTGTTTAGTATTTAATGTAGGGGTAGATTAGTGTATAAAGTAAGGGTAGATTAGTAATTTATGTGATGTGATTGTAATGATGTTGAATTTTTAATTAATTTATTTATGTGTGATGTGATGGTTGTGTGTTTGAATTTATTAATGATAGTGGGTTAAAATTTTAATTATATTTGTTTATTGATGTGATATAATGGGAGTAGGTTTTGTGGTTAAGTTTTAATTATTTCCAAAAATAGAAATGTGACAAAAATGTTGGGACGGACAAAAGAGGAAAGTGAGACATAAATAATGGAACAAATGGAGTATTAAGTTATAACTAGTAAATAACCCGTCGAAGACTCGACGGGCATAACTTTATATTTTATAATATATATATTTATATATATTTATATTCCTGTTGTGTTTCTATTTCTAGTATCGATGGAGTGTTATGGTGAGATTGTAGTATGGTGCAAATTGTAAGACAGTTTTGGCTATGGTTTATTGAAAGTATAAAAACACTTTCTTCTCAAAAAAAAATATTATATAAAGTAATAATATAAATTATTTTGAGTAACAAAAATAACAGATCAATAAAAACAATTATTAAAATAAAAATTTTATTGATTTGAAATTTAAATTAAGATAAAATAAAATTTAAAAATAAGTATGAAACATAATATGGAAATTTTTCTAACAATTTGTTGAAAATTTCATTGGTGAAAATCTCATTGATAAGGGCTAGTATAACACTATCTTTTAAAATGTTTAAATTTGAAATGGTGAAGTTTATATTTGTATATGTACTTTAAAAAATTACCGCTATAGGATCACCCTAGATTTCATAAGAATATCATCCGAAAATGTCGCAGCTAATTGTATATCTCGAAAATCAATAGCCGTTTTACCATCACCTACATCAACTATCTATGTTGCAAATTTTCTGTCATATATAAATTTAATTATAAACAACAATTTTTGTAGTATCTTGAGTCAATCATTTTTAATTGCATACTAATACTTTTAGCCACATCTTGCTAGTGACACGAAATACTACAATATAACTGTTCATGACTAAAAACTGATTTTGAAATGTGTGGAATATTTTCCAACACAACCCGCAGTGTACGGTCCAAGTAATAACCGGTGAAACCGGGTCGAATCCACAGGGAACAATGAACTGCTATAATTTACTAAATTCAAGTAGCGATGAAAATTAAAATGCGATTAAGTTGGTTTATCTAAATTCCTAAAATTGCAATTAAAATAAAATAATCAAAAGTTCCAATGAATGAATAAAAGGAGAATGATGATTGATTTATGCACTAGATGATGAATGGGGATCCCTAGATCTTTCAATTGTTGATAAACTTCGCTATTGTTTATAAAAATCCAATTTTTAATTAATTATTATGCCTACTTAGAATTATCACAATTTAGAAACCTCTCGGTTTTAATGACATGCACTTCCTCCGGCTAGTGATTATCCTAAGTGGGTTCTAACAATTTTGGCTCTTTTTCAAGTTACCAATTATTAGAATTAATTTGTTCAATTATTTTTGCTTAAGTATTTTTCAACCACTCAAACAATATAAAGCCCTAGTTCAGATCTCCTTTCGGTCTCACCAAACACCCATAAGAATTGAACAAATTAACATATAATTAACGAAATTCATAAAGCAAAAGCAAATATCAACAATGTCAAAATCTAAGTTTCCCCAAACGATGGGATTAGCCTAGCATAATGTCACAAAAACGCAAAATAACAATAAAAGAAAACATGGTTTGTGACAATAATGGTGAAGAAAGTCCGGTGTAGATCTCCACTGGATCGCCTTCAACTTGTTCTTCTCGTCTCCCAGATGAATGATGAAAAGATATGAATTTTTCTGAGATTAAATTTCAGATTCGCGGAACCCTCAACTGGCTTGGAGACGTTTTATTTATAGACTGGATAGCAGAAGATATGAATCAGTCAGGAGATACACGAAATCACCCGAAATCAGCCCAAGATTTGGGCCAACTCCGCAACCCGCGCGGTCCTGGCGCGGTGCTTCCCAGACCGCGCGCCTAGCGCGCGGCGGTCCTCCGTCGTGCGCTCGGTTGCGCGGTCGATTCGCCGTGCGATCCTTCTTCCGTCTTCTGTTTTCCGAGTTTTTGAGCTCCAATTGACTTCTTTTTGGTCCTTTTTCCTTTAGTTTGCTAAAAACACCTAAAATCATGCAATCTCACCACAAAATTCATTAAAATGCATAAAGTCAAGAATGAGATCACAATTAATCATTTTATCACAAAATCATTGTTTTTAGCAATTAATTCCACATTTTCCCATAAATTAAACCTTTAACTTATCACTTAATCACAAGGAAATACCGCACTCTGTGCAAGATATCAACATCCTCACACTAAGTCTTGTTCGTCCCCGAATAAGGTAAAACTAAGACCTAGCAATGTCCAACACACATAATAGCCACCAAAATGTCTAAAAGTCGAACTCCAACCAATCACAAACTCAAGCAGATGTCAAAACCAAATTCTCATTTGTCCCCTCAATACCAACACTCCCACTTAGCTCAACCCTCACCAAGATCGCACAAGGAAATATATATGTGTATGAAGTGCTCTCATATATGATCAGGGTAAAAAAAATCACTCAATACCAAGGCAATGCAAGTATCAGTATAAATTTGTAACACGATCACATAATCACCAACTTAGGATTTCTCATAAGGAATCAATAGGTCTTTAAAATGGTTGTAACGGGGCTAGGGTCATGAGGTAGGAAAATATGGATAAAGTAGGCTAATAAAAGTGGAACAAGTTCTTCAACTGCCAATACTCCTCCAAAAATAATCCCACATACCAAAATATGACAAATATGATTCCCCCATAACAACGCATCAAGAACTCAACTCAATCCATAAAATATAATAGTATGTGCCCAACATAAATTGCTATTGTATTTTTTCTTTTTTTTTTTCTTTTTTTTTTCTTTTTTTTGGTGAATTTACATAACTCTACAGTTTTTTATTAGAGGAATTCCAATATCCAAATAGTGTAGACGGAACTTCAACTCTTTTTATTCTTGACTTAGAGTGTAAACTCTTTGTCAGCGGAACAACTGTGTAAGCTATATAAATCCACTCTTTTTTTTATTATTATTGTTTTTTTATTTTTTTTCTTTTTTTTTTCAACAATAGCAAAATGTAGGCACTATACTATTTTCAAGAAAATTCCTTTCTATTCTTCCCTCTCTTTCAAATCATTTTTCTTCTAAGGCTCCCCAAAAAATTACCATATGCCAAATGTACCACTAAAAAAAATACTTGTTCCACGGGTTAAAATTCTGAAGGCTTATAAAAATGCGTGGCTAGTGAGAAAAATATAGTGGGTTATCAAAGAAACAGGCTAATAGGCTCAGAGGGGCTTCCCTAGAGATAAATATGTAAAAGGTAGGAAGTGTTTAGGCCATGAGCTTCTAGGTGCCTATATCATATTCCTCATCAAAATCCCAATAGTAATCACATGCATTATAATCACAAATAAATAATTCCACAAGCATGCCTGGATCACACAATCAAGAAAGAAGTAAGGCCAAAAATCTCACCCAAGGGCTTTTTGGTTTCACCTAATGGTTATGTAGCATGAGGGGACTCATTTAAACTCAATTAATCAATCTACTCTCATAAGTTTTCAGTCAAGTTCAACTCCTAGACAAAAATACAACTACTAGTGGTGACGTGCAGTGAGCAATGTATCATGAACTTGGGGTATCCCCCATCCTCACACTAAAGGTTGGCATTGTCCTCAATGACTAAGCAACTAACCAAGGCACACATATCAAGCACATAATCCAAATCAGTGATACTACATGACACGAAAATAAACACATAACATGCATAGGGTCATAAGATAAAAGATCCAAAATATAACATAATACAACCCCAAATAAAAAACATAGTCCTAAAAATAAACTAAAAATAACAATAATAATAAATTCTACATCCTAGACATAGACTCCAAATAAAAATAAAAATAAAAATAAAACTAAAAATAAAAAAATAAAAAAATAAAAACAAAATAAACTAAAAAATAAAAATAAGAAGAAGAAAAAAAACCGTAGTATCACTGATCCGGTGGTGGAAAACGTGGTGGAAAATGGCCCCGCATGTAATCGTCCATACCCCGCATATAAGCGTACATCTCATCAATGCGGGTGTCCAGTCGAGTGAAGCGAGCGTCCATGTCTACTCGCATCCCATGCATCATCTCCATCATGGCGGCCATATCCGGTCCCGGTGGAGGCATCGGTGGAGGCATCGGTGGATCAACTGCGGGAGGAGGTGGTGGTGGCTGTGGAATCACAATGATAAGTCCACCATCCTCCGGCTCCGGCCGAAGTATCGCCTGAGGTGCGCCTCGTCGTAACGCGGTCCGCCTCGGAGCGTATCCCTCTACCTGATAGTGAGATCCGGCCTCCAACAAATAAGGATCCCCAGAAGCATTAATCCCACTGGCTAGACAGATGTCCCGAATAAGATGCACATGGGTGATCTGGCGGGACTGTCGACCTTGAGAGAGCTCTCGCAAGTTGGCCTCCACAAAGGCCCCCAAATTCACTCTACCGCCTCGGGCGATAAAGTGAATGATGTCATAAATCCAAGGCACCAGTACGTGCGACCTACTAATAGGATGGACACGTCCTAGCCATAAATGTGCTAGAACTCGCCATACCGAATCCATGGTCCGCAGGCGCAACTCATGCTGATTCTCCAACTCCGGGGCTCGGTCAGTGCATAGAGCTCCATAATCAGGGACTGGTCCTCTAGGCTCATATGGAAACTCGGTCACCCCCTCATCCGGCATGCCATAATGGGCATTAATTGCCCTCGCACTAAAATCAACCCTGCGACCGCGCACTCGAACTCGGGATAAGTCCGTGTCCTCGCCTACACCTCCAATGTTAGCTATGACCTCCATGGCGAGATATCCTGAAGCCTGACCCGAAGGATTAACTGCAAACCGAGTCCATCCCAAGTGGTCTAGCAAGAGCCTCGCTCTATCGTCATTGAGGTGTCCCTGCATGATCCCTCTCTCCGGAATGTAGGCCCTGTTGACTCTCAACTCATCATAATAGAAATCCTGGGATGATGCAGAAGCAAATCGCCGTCGAACCTAAGTGTCAGGCCTATCCTCATGTGGAAGATTGGGAAGCCTAGAGACAGGAGGTGCCTCCTCCTCATCGTCAGCCTCCACCTCAGGAGGTACCACAGCCGCTGGGGCACTAGGACCGGCCTCATGATCGTGCGCTCGTCTCTTGCGCCCAGACGGGCACATGAGAGATGCTAAGACGAGTATCATGTATAGCAACATCCTGCAAAATACCCAATATCAAATAAAGAACGACAATCCTCACACTAGGTATAAAGCAAGGTAAAATAAACAGAAAGTCACCAATTCCTAGGCTTCTAAGACATATAATCTAATAAACTCAAGCCTAATCATTCATCAAGACAACATCAAGGCAATCCAAAGCAAAAATCTCATGAAAACAATTATGGAACTCATTGTGGCATTTCATCGAACATGTTGTGTGCACTTTTAGGCCTAATTTCAAATTTAATTGTAAACTCATGAATAATTGCCAAAAAATTAAAACAACCACCCAATCATCAATAAATAATCACAATGTAGCATCAATCAACAATATTCTACTCGAATCAAAGCCTACATTGTCAATTAAATTCGAAATTTTCATGTTCTTGACAAATTCCAAAAATCCAACATTTAATCTCCAAAAACATGCAAACAAGATGCACCAACATGTTTAAAATCCTAAACTAACATTCCAATACCACAATTATAACACTAATCGCACACAAATAGGTATAGAAAGCAAAATCCCCAAATTCTAGCATAAACCCTAATTTAACTTGTTCTTCACAAAATCAACACCTCCAAAGCATGAAACTTGAAATTAAAGGAAGATTGAAGTAGAAACATACCTTGATTGATGAAATTGCAAAGATTTGAAGTAAGTTTGGGCAAGAGATTACCGAATTCGGGGAGGAAAGGGGATGAACTCGCGAAAGAGGAAAAAAAAGAAAATGAGGGCGCGTATGCCCTGCCCTGCCCGCGGTCGGGTATATGCTCCTGCGTGAGCCGCGCGGTCGGCGGGCGGTCCTGCCCAGACCGCGCCGTTACCGCGCGGCGTCTTTTTTCGGAATTTTAATTTTTTTTTTTATTTTTTTAAAAAAAAAATCCGAAAATAAAAATAAAATTACCCCCTTAAATCTATTGTGTGCGAAATTTGTGTTCCATTCTTGCCTTCCAATTCAATGCTACACCGCTTTCTGTCAAGAAAATTCACCAATTAAATCCAAAATAAGAAAAATTAAAATTAAAGTACTAAGAACTAAAACTAAATAAAAATTGAAAAACACTCGGGTTGCCTCCCGAAAGCGCTGTATTTAACGTCGACAGCCAGACATCCTTTGTAGCTCTCTATTCAAGTCTCCAGGACTCAATGGACCGACATGCTAATTCCACATATGGCTTTAAACGATGTCCATTCACAGTGAACTTTGTACTTCCATCATCCAACTCAACTGCACCAGAAGGAAAAATTTTAGAAATAATAAAAGGGCCAGACCACTTAGAACGCAACTTCCCTGGGAACAATCGCAGTCGAGAATTAAATAAAAGAACTTTTTCCCCTTCACGAAATTGCTTAGCCCTCAATCGCCTATCATGAACCATCTTGGTCCTATCCTTGTAAGAATTTGATGTCTCATAGGCCACAGCTCTCCAATACTCCAACTCTAGCAATTGTTCTCTTCTCTTTTCTCCTGCAGCTGCTAAATCAAAATTGACTAGCCGAGTAGCCCAAAAGGCTTTGTGCTCGACCTCCACAGGTAAGTGACAACTTTTACCAAAAATTAATTGAAAAGGAGACATACCCAAAGGAGTTTTGTAGGCAGTGCGATATGCCCAAAGTGCATCATCCAACTTGTTTGCCCAATCTTTTCTTGTATGTTTGACAGTAGTCTCCAACACATGTTTAAGCTCTCGGTTGCTCACTTCCACTTGTCCACAAGTTTGGGGATGATATGGCGTAGCAATTTTGTGTTTCACCCCATACTTGACTAGGACCGCCTCCAGCCACTTATTCTTGAAGTGTGTACCACCATCACTGATAATAGCACGAGGCACTCCAAATCTAGTGAAAATATGCTTCTTGAGAAAAGCAATCACCCTCTTGGAATCATTGGTTGGCATGGCTAAAGCTTCCACCCACTTGGACACATAGTCCACTGCAACTAGAATGTATTGATTTCCATAGGACGATGGAAAGGGACCCATGAAATCGATACCCCAAACATCAAAAATTTCAACTTCTTGAATATTCGTTAGGGGCATCTCATCCCTAGGTCCAATTCCACCGAGCCTTTGACATTTGTCACATGCCTGCACAAAAATACGAGCATCTTTGTATATGTTAGGCCAATAGAAACCAGATTGTAATACCTTAAATGCAGTGCGATTAGCTCCATGGTGTCCTCCAACTGGTGAAGAATGGCACTGTGCTAGGATGTCTAAAATTTCATTTTCATGAACACACTTCCTAAGCACTTGGTCCGAACACAACCTAAATAACTCTCCATCATCATAGTGATACATGTGGACATCCCTCATGAATTTCTTCACTTGATGTGGTGGGAGATGAGTAGGAACATACCCTGCAACCAAATAATTAACAACATCAGCATACCAAGGGTCAGGAGTATGAATAGAAAAAAGATGCTCATCAGGGAAAGAATCAGGAATCTCCCAATCATGTTCCTCCTTCTCAGGCTTGATTCTGGATAAATGGTCAGCTACTAGATTCTCAGTCCCTTTTCTGTCAATAATCTCATAATCAAACTCTTGCAGAAGACAAGTCCATCTAATAAATCTAGCCTTTGCATTCTCCTTCTTTGCAGTCAGACACTTGATAGCAGAATGATCAGTGTGGACAAATGTCTTAGACCCTACCAAGTAAGATCTAAATTTCTCAAATCCAAATACCACAGCTAAAAATTCCTTCTCAGTAGTAGAATAATTCCTTTGTGCTCCATTAAGTGCCTTTGATGCATAATAAATCACATGCATCTTCCTATCCTTCCTCTGGCCCAGAACAGCTCCAACTGCATAGTCACTGGCATCACACATCATATCAAATGGCAAAGTCCAATCAGGAGCCTGAATGATAGGGGCTGTTGTCAGTCTCTTCTTCAATGTCTCAAAGGCTGCCATACATTTATCATCAAAGATAAATGGGACATCCTTACAAGTCAAATCAGAAAGAGGCCTGGCAACATCTGCAAACTTTTCTACAAACCTCCTGTAAAACCCTGCATGTCCCAAGAAGGCTCTCACTCCTCTAACATCAACTGGAGGTGGTAACTTCTCAATCAAACTAATCTTAGCCCGGTCTACTTCAATCCCTTCCCCTGAGATCCTATGTCCCAAAACTATCCCCTCACGGACCATAAAGTGACACTTTTCCCAGTTTAGGACTAAACTAGACTCCTCACACCTAGCCAAGACCAACTCTAAATTATGCAGACATCCTTCAAATGACTTCCCAAATACTGAAAAATCGTCCATAAAAATCTCAATCGCCTGCTCCAATAAATCTGAGAAGATGGCCATCATACATCTCTGAAAGGTAGCCGGGGCATTGCACAAGCCAAATGGCATTCTGCGATATGCATAAGTGCCATATGGACAAGTGAATGTCGTCTTATCATGGTCCTCTGGAGCGATAGGTATTTGGTTATACCCCGAATACCCATCCAGAAAGCAGTAGAAATCATGGCCGGCTATCCTCTCCAACATCTGATCCACAAAAGGTAATGGGAAGTGGTCCTTCCTAGTGGCAGAATTTAATCTCCTATAGTCAATACACACTCTCCACCCCGTAACTGGCCTAGATGCTACTAACTCCCCATCCTCAGTCTCTGTCACTGTGATACCCCCTTTCTTAGGCACTACATGGATAAGGCTCACCCACTCACTGTCTGAGATAGCATAAATCATCCCTGCATCCAATAGTTTAACTATCTCAGCTCTGACTACCTCCTGCATGTGTGGATTCAACCGTCTCTGCGGTTGTCTGACTGGTTGCATGTCCGTCTCAAGTCTAATCTTGTGCATGCAAACACTAGGACTAATTCCCTTAATGTCTGCAATGGTCCATCCAATAGCCCGGATATGTCTCTTCAGCACCTCAGTCAATGCACATTCCTGTTCATTTGAAAGCCCTGCAGAAATAATAACAGGAAGTGTGTCATTCAATCCCAGAAATAAGTATTTAAGATGACTTGGTAGTTCCTTCAATTTAAGCTCAGGTGGAGATTGAATTGATGGCAATAAAGGTGTAAGAACAGGTAAGGAAGGAGCCAAAAGAGGAGAAGAAGACTCCCTGTCGGAAATCGAGCACGCGGGATCAGAACAGGGCCCCTGCTCTGTCCGCGCGCTCGGCGCGCGGTCTGCTCCCAGACCGCGCCGCGACCGCGCCGTTTCGGAAACGGCCGCGGTGGCTCCGCGGTCGAGTTTCGCCTCGCGCCACGTGCGCGCGGCTTCGTCAGTTCGCGCGCTGACCTCGCGTTCTGGCTCCGTTTCACGTGCAGAAATCTGTTTTGAGTTGTCTTGTACTCGAATTTGCCCCTTGGGGTGCAATTTTGACACCTTATGCACCAATTCAGCTATTTTCACTTCTTCTTCCTGATCCTGCAACCAATTCTCACAT
Organism: Hygrophila difformis; assembly: GCA_030278955.1. NCBI lineage: Eukaryota > Viridiplantae > Streptophyta > Magnoliopsida > Lamiales > Acanthaceae > Hygrophila > Hygrophila difformis. Next base: position 24,354,865 of record JAOANR010000010.1, read on the forward strand.
TCCTCCCAAAAATCGTCATCAAATTCACTATCACAATCATCATAAATACAATCAATTAAATTAATTTCAGATGCATGAGAAGATTGTTTAACCATATTGTTCACATTAAATGTCACTGTCTCTTCTCCAATTCTAAGGGTTACCACTCCATTTTTATAATCAATTAAGGCATGACAAGTAGCTAAAAATGGACTTCCTAAAATCAGTGGTACTTCCCTTTTCTCATCCATGTCAAGTATTACAAAATCAACAGGCAAAATAAATTTATCTACCTTTACCAACACATCCTCTAAAATACCTAACGGTGCTTTTTGAGAAAGATCCGCCAGTTGCAAAATCATCCTTGTTGGTTTCACTTCTCCAAGCCCCAACTTCTTGTACAATGACATGGGCATCAAATTGATGCTAGCTCCCGAATCACACAGGGCATCCTTGCACACTTCTCCTCCAATGGTGCAAGGGATGGTGAACCTCCCTGGATCTTTCATCTTCCTTGGTAGTGGCTTCTCCAATAAAGCATTGCACTCCCCTGAAATAGAAACCAAACCACTATCAAGTTTACGCTTTCTAGACACAATATCCTTAAGAAATTTTGCATACTTAGGCATATTCATTAAAGCATCAATAAAAGGAATATTAATTTCTAATTTGCTAAACATTTCGCAAAACTTCCTGAAACTTTTATCATCAGCAGACGTTTGTGCACGTCGTGGAAAAGGCAACTTGGGAAGTTGAGTTTCCACCACGTCTTTCTTCTTCTCAGGCTCCTTGTCTGCATGGTCTTTCTGTGTCTCTTCAGGCTCCTCCTCATCAATCTGCAGATGTCTAGGCACTGGGTCCTTAGTAGTAAGTCCAGATCTAGTAGTGATGGCTTGGCACCTCTCTCTTGGATTTAATTCAGTGTTGCTAGGTAGTGTACCCTGAGCTCTCTGTGCTAATTGTGCAGCCAAGTTTCCTACTTGCTGTTCCAAATTCCTTTGCCCAGCTTTAATATTGGCTAACTCAGCATCATTCCTAGCCATGTAGTCCTCAGTTCGGGCTACAAAAGTCTTGATCTCCTTGGATGTCTGAGTTTGGCTATCCAAAATTTGTTGAAGAAGTCCCAAAGTCGGATCAGAAGCAGGATTGGGGACTTGCTTAGGTTGCTGCTGCTGTGGGTAGAAAGGCCTATTCTGCTGAAAGAATCCTGGCGGTCCCTGCTGAAATGGTGGGTTGTTTGTATGTGGGTTTATGGGTCTCCTTTGGTTCTGCACATACTGAACATCCTGCACTTCTTCATATCCTTGATTTTCAGAAGCTGTTGCAGTCGGGCATGTGTAGGACTGATGAGGTCCACCACAATACTGACATGTAACAGTCTGAACCGCTTGAACTGGTTGTACAGGCTTCCCAGGAACTGGAACAACTACCTTATTCAGGGCTATCTCCATGCATCCTAGTCTGTCTACTACCATAGCTAGCTCGTCCTTAACCTCCTTCAATGCTCCAATCTCTCCTAACTTTGTAGGGACATTCCTCTCACCATTCCCCCACAACTCCTCATCTTCAGCTAAGGCATCCAAAATCCTCCTACAATCCTCTGCAGTCCTATCCATAAAGGTTCCCCCTGATGTCCCATTAAGCCACTGCCTATCTCCAGGAGTCAGACCCTGATAAAATGCATAAAGAATCTCTGCCTCAGACAAACCATGTTGGGGACACGCCCTAATGTTCGCCCTCATCCGCTCCCATGCATCTATCACTGTCTCATGTCCTTTCTGCTTGAATGTCTTAATTTGATCCCTAAGCTTAATGATCATCGAGGGTGGGAAGAACTTAGTCATAAATCTCTGCAGCATCTCATCCCAAGTACGAATGGACCCTGCAGGAATTGACTGAAACCATGCTTCAGCCCTATCCCTTAATGAAAAGGGAAACAGCTGCATCATAAGTTCCTCTTGTGTCATTCCTGCAATGGGCACTGTACTACAAAGGTTCCTAAAATGGTATAGGTGGATATTGTGGTTCTCACTTGCACTACCCCCAAACTGCTCCTGCCGAACCATGGTAATGAAGGAAGGGTTTATGGCGAAAGGTATGTTTGGCCTAGGTCTCACCATTGGATCATTTATAACTTGCCCAGCTGGTTGCATCTGCTGCCTGAGAGTCAAAGGTGCTAGTCGGGGAGCATTCTCACCAACACCTTCCTGCAGATTGGGTATATCCGCTCCCCTGGGTTCCTGTCGCTCACGCTCATTATCACCCCCGTTCATGGTGAACACTAATTTTCTCCTTGCCCTAATTCTACGTTCAGTCCTAGCAATTTCTGGATCAAACTCGAATTCTGGCGGAGCTCTTCTGGGCATAAACTAGAGCCTGAAACAACAGAAAATCAAGGAGTGAATAAAAATAAAAATAAAGAAGAAATAAGGAAGAAACCACAAAAATTCAATAAACTATAACAAAAACCACCGTTCCCCGGCAACGGCGCCAAAAACTTGGTGTGTGGAATATTTTCCAACACAACCCGCAGTGTACGGTCCAAGTAATAACCGGTGAAACCGGGTCGAATCCACAGGGAACAATGAACTGCTATAATTTACTAAATTCAAGTAGCGACGAAAATTAAAATGCGATTAAGTTGGTTTATCTAAATTCCTAAAATTGCAATTAAAATAAAATAATCAAAAGTTCCAATGAATGAATAAAAGAAGAATGATGATTGATTTATGCACTAGATGATGAATGGGGATCCCTAGATCTTTCAATTGTTGATAAACTTCGCTATTGTTTATAAAAATCCAATTTTTAATTAATTATTATGCCTACTTAGAATTATCACAATTTAGAAACCTCTCGGTTTTAATGACATGCACTTCCTCCGGCTAGTGATTATCCTAAGTGGGTTCTAACAATTTTGGCTCTTTTTCAAGTTACCAATTATTAGAATTAATTTGTTCAATTATTTTTGCTTAAGTATTTTTCAACCACTCAAACAATATAAAGCCCTAGTTCAAATCTCCTTTCGGTCTCACCAAACACCCATAAGAATTGAACAAATTAACATATAATTAACGAAATTCATAAAGCAAAAGCAAATATCAACAATGTCAAAATCTAAGTTTCCCCAAACGATGGGATTAGCCTAGCATAATGTCACAAAAACGCAAAATAACAATAAAAGAAAACATGGTTTGTGACAGTAATGGTGAAGAAAGTCCGGTGTAGATCTCCACTGGATCGCCTTCAACTTGTTCTTCTCGTCTCCCAGATGAATGATGAAAAGATATGAATTTTTCTGAGATTAAATTTCAGATTCGCGGAACCCTCAACTGGCTTGGAGACGTTTTATTTATAGACTGGATAGCAGAAGATATGAATCAGTCAGGAGATACACGAAATCACCCGAAATCAGCCCAAGATTTGGGCCAACTCCGCAACCCGCACGGTCCTGGCGCGGTGCTTCCCAGACCGCGCGCCTAGCGCGCGGCGGTCCTCCGTCGTGCGCTCGGTTGCGCGGTCGATTCGCCGTGCGATCCTTCTTCCGTCTTCTGTTTTCCGAGTTTTTGAGCTCCAATTGACTTCTTTTTGGTCCTTTTTCCTTTAGTTTGCTAAAAACACCTAAAATCATGCAATCTCACCACAAAATTCATTAAAATGCATAAAGTCAAGAATGAGATCACAATTAATCATTTTATCACAAAATCATTGTTTTTAGCAATTAATTCCACATTTTCCCATAAATTAAACCTTTAACTTATCACTTAATCACAAGGAAATACCGCACTCTGTGCAAGATATCAATAAAATCCGATATTTTTTAAAGATTGACATTGACTTTTGTTTATAATCACAGCAAAACAAACTGTGAGTGGGAATTTTCTCATCTCAAATCGAATAAAAATTTTGGTTAAATCAAATAGGATCATAATCATTCTACCGATTAAGAATTTTCTACTTTTATGATTTCTGGAAAATTAGTTTAACCCCGACTATCTAATTCCGAATCTTGGTTACTATCAACCTACATTTATTACATAATTATTTGATGGATATATATATTCCTAAGAAGCATGACTGTGCAACATTTATTCAACTATATTTTATGATTCATTAATCCAAAACAATTGGTCGTGTTTAGATATTCCAGTGAAAATAATTCATAGGCATTATCTATGCTTTCATCATTTTGACAAATATTGTTAATTGATTGCAGTAGAGAGTCATTGATGTTTTGGTGGCTGTGAACTCACTTGTGTTTTTGTGGGAATAAAATAAATTATTTCCAAAAAAATATTGTTAAAACTAATATGTATCTATATATATACATTTTCATTTGCATATATACGTTTCGTGATGTAATTATTGATTGTAGGAACAATCTCATTTGTAGGGATTAATATATAAAAAATTTTAGATTTGAAGTTGTGCAGTTTATATTTGTATAAGTACTCTCAACAATTGCCGCTATAAAATCTGGTGGAGTTTATAAAATTATTAATCTGGAAATGTCACATCTAATTGTACATCATCAAAATTAATACCAACTTTACCAACTACCATCACGTACATGAAGTATTCATTGTGGAATTTTTCACCATATACAATTTTCATTGTAAATAACATTTCTTATAGTATCTTAATTTAATCCATCTTAATTACTATTAATACTTCGACTCCCCTCTTTATAGTGACACGAGATATTGCAACATATCACTGACATGGGCAAAAACTGGTTTATGAACATAGAGTCTAATATTCTTTAAAGGTTGACATCTACTTTTTTCTTTTTTTTTTGTTTTTTATAGTCATAGTAAAACAAACTGCGAGAATTTTTTCCTCTGAAATCGAATGGATAATTTGGTTAATTTAGACGGGCTCATAATCCTTTTACTAATCAAGAATTTTCATCCCAAATATTGAGCTTTGTTTTAATGAGAAGAGAGGTTAATAATTTTCTGAGGTAAATTTTTTGCAGGCAGAATTTTCGCCACAATCTAGTGGAATACCAACTCTAGAATATGCAGTCCTACCTCTTGGAATGAGTAAGGTTGCTATTCCATTGGATGCTATAGGCAGCACAATATTACATCTACCATGAAGGGCTAAACATAATATTTTCTAGATAAATTATCGATAAATGTCTTGTCAGTTCCACCACGTAAAGAAAAATTAATCAACATCTATCACTATCAACATATATTATATTATTATAAACATTCTTCTTATCATTAATCAGCAAATGTAATAACTTAGCATGATCCGCTTTCATATCTTCTTTATTATAATATGTCTCTTCTAGTATCAATAGATTATTTGTTTCATACGTTAAAACTTAATTTAGTCCCGGCATTCCAGAAAAATTTTTCAAACTTATAGAATTTGCAGCAATTAGTCTTTCAATATAACTTACTTTGATCATTCACAATCACAATTTTCTGAGTATTTGATTTTCGTCAATTATAAATCTGTTAAAATACTATAGATTAATGAATTACATCATCCGGTTTTTAAGTGTTACACTTTCCGTTCTTGGATGTTTGGAAATAAGTGTTACATTAGCATATTTGAAATGTTTTGAAGGCTAATAATTTTTACTAATTATACTTAAATTATTAATTTTTTTAATATTTATTAAAATAAAACTCAAAAGGAATAAAGTCAAATGTGACTTATTTTATTTATTTAATTACTTCAACTAAATAAATTTTATTAACTTACCTTAAATCTTGTATCATTTCCTAGTGTTACACTTATTATAAAACGGAGGGAGTATTTCTTAAGAAATATTCTCTCCGCCGCACTCAAAGTGTCTTATTTTGACTTTTTAATATTGTTTATTAATCAACTTTGACCTAATGTAATGTAATTATATGCGAAAAAATATAGTCAAATTTGGTCTTGTTAGATTTGTCTAATCATGTAGTTTTAGAATATATATATATATATATATTACATAATATTTACATATGTATATTTTAAGTTATTAAATGTTAACCAAATATATTGGATTACGTGTTTAAAAGTTTTGAAACAGAAATAATGAGACAAAGAGAGTAAATTAAAGAAAAATTAAATTTTCCACTTTAAGCCATCGCAGTCCGAATTCGGACAAATTGCCTAAATTTAGGCCCAAAATCCTTCTAATGGCCCATTTGCCCAAATCAAAATATCGTGGCCCCAAAATGGAGGACCTTCTTCGTGTGGCATATTTTAGTTATTATCTTTTTATTTATTTACTGATGGATCTATTCGCAATATATAATTGTATATTACTTTTAAGAGAAGTGACATATTTTGTGAAAACATGGCCTATATATACATTAATTAATACTCCCTCCGTTTTTTTATATGTTCACCCATTGTATAATGAATACTGTTTATTGAGTAAGTTTCATTCAAGTTTAAACTTAGTTATATCAGATAAAACATAGTCAAGTGAGATATTGTTAGATTCGTCTAATCGCATAGTTTTAGAATATTTAATTTTCATAATTTTCACTTGGATAGAATTTGAGATATTAATCGTAAAGTATGTATTGAAGTGCGTGAACTGCAGAAGTGGAGAAGATATTAAAAAATGGAGGGAGTATACATTAATTAATAGATACAAATATTTGTTATATAGAAGTATTCATTAATGTATCTTTCAATAATATAAAATTCATATATACACTGCAAATTCCATTTAAATTTAAAATTCTATTTTTTATAAAAATAAAAATTGTGGGAATTCTATATAAATTGGAAATTAAATATCTTTTAAAAATTAAAAATTGGAATTTCCATATACACATTAATATATCTTTAACATGAATAAATAAATCTGACGTGTAATGTAATTTTGATTACATCATTCATCATACAAAAAAAATATAACCAAAGTTGAGACCAAACATACACAAAATTACCGGCATTGCAACAGTTCATCATATTGAAACATAAATGCAACATAATTCTTAGTTGTCAGTGCAAAAGCTCGTCATAATTCTATGTCGATAAATAAATTCAAAATGCAGTAATAAAATTTAAAATAAATAAAATTAAAAAACGCAAATAAATAAAATCCAACATAGATAAAATAAAAAAAATCAAATTTTATCTTTCAATCTTTTTAACAGTGAATATATAGTGACATGATAAGATGATAGAATGAGAATTTATAAGTAAATGATAGATTTTATACACGATAGACTAAAATATATAATCAATAAATAAATATATGTAAAAATCTAAAATTAGTATATTAAAAATGCAAAATAATATAGAAAAAAATAAGATATGCAAAATTTCAAATTTCAAATATTTCAAATCTTTTTAAAAGTTGATATTGTAAGAATTCCATATATTTTAAAAAACTGAAAATCTATAATAAATAAATAAATAAATATGAAAATCTAAAATTGATTAATTAAAAAATGCAAAAAATTATAAAAATTAGAAATTTGAAATGGAGACACCACATTAAATGTAGGATGGGTTGTTCACTAATGCTTTAATATATCTAAATATATATATGTCTTAACACTGTGCTTCGGCACCTATTTTTACCAAAATGCCCTATGAACTTCCACCTATTTACGGATTGCCATTGTGAGCCTTTAACTTCCCGTGGAAGTAAACCCCTTCCATTCAAGTTCAATTTCAGTTCACCATGTCCTCAACGACGCCTCTCTCCTACTAATCTTTTTTTAACTTTTTTTTTTTTTTTTGCTTTTTTAATGTTGATCACCATTTCAGTTCTCATTTCGATGGATTAAGGGTTTGAGATCGTAAAAGACATTTTCAATTCCTCTCTCTGAACCAGAAACGTAGATGGTCACTTTAGGGTCCTTGGCTTCCCTTCTGTGGCTCCGCCACCATTTTCCCCGCCTCCATCTGGCCCACCCTTGCAATCCGCGGCCCAATTTAAAACGCAGATACTTTTTCTCATTTTGGATCGACTCTTGCTTTCTGGTTTCAATTAGAAACACATCAATTAACTACACTATCCTCCTGAGGGTTATGCCAATAAAGTAGATTAGTAGATCATACACGTCCCAGAAACACATTATTAGCCAAGAAAATATCTTTAACTTCTATGATTATAGATAAATCATTTTTTACCTTCTATGTTATTATAAATAAATAAAAAGAAGCCAGCATGTATAAAGCCTTTTTAAGTTTATGATTTATCTATCACTATGTGCATTCTGTAAGAATGTCGAGGGATAAATGCAATTGAAAGTAATCACATGTCCTATGTTGTGTTTCTTCATTGTATCAAACTGTTGCTTTTAGAATTTTCAGTATATTTATTTTGTGCATGTTTCATATAGGACGTGCATCAAGACTTAGTGGAGAGATATTGACTGATAATGGGCAACAATGGATTGGTTTAGATATATCCGAATCAATGCAAAGTGCGTCCTATTTGATCTTTATCTGTTTCAATTGCAATCATACGTCTACGAAACACCAGAGTAAAAAAAGTAAATCTAATTCTGCGCTGCGTAGCGCGCGACAAAAGGACTAGTATATATATATATATTACTACCTCACATATTATTACATATCGCAACAGTTTGCACATCTTTTGATGTGCATCCACACTTTGACCTTTTTTTGTTTTATTTATTTTATTTTGTTAAGTTTTGTTGATGTTTTTCTTTTCTTTGTATGTTGGAGATATTTTATACTTTATTGTGTTACTTAAATTTTTTATATATAAGTTAAATCTTTTTTATATTAGTTAAATTTTTTAATTACCGTTTTAATTTATAATTCAAATATATAATACTTGACTGTAACAAATATATATTAATGACTATTTTTATTTGAAAAATACACTATATATCCAAAATGTTAATTTATATGTCCAAAATATTAATCTATGCATCCACAATATTAACCTGAATATTAACCGATCTGCAGAAAATACTTACAAAAAATGCTAACCTATAAGTCCAAATGGTAATTTACAAATCTAAAATGGTAAGCTATACATACATAATATTAACATGTATTCAAAATGTTAATTTATGTTCCGCCAAAAAATTGTTAATCTATGTTTGTCTTGAATTTGTATTTATATGTTTTATTCAATAAAATTATTTAAAAATATTTTTATTCAAAATATTATAAATATTAATTAAATAATTTTAAAAAATAATTAAATATACTAAATATTTATTATTTATCCAAAAATTAAATAATTAGTAGGGGATGGGACTTACCCTAATGATCAAGTCCCCTAACTCCCAGCCTATAGGTTGGAGGATCGATTCTCCACCCGGCCCCTATCCCTCCCCTTTATCCCTTTGTAATTTGTGTGACATGAGCTCCCACCACCATTTCCTAGCTGTATAGGTTGTTCAACAAGAAAAAAGTAGTAGTTTTTTTTTTTAATAACCGAGTATCCCCAGCCCTCATGCCACTTTGGACCAAGACTAATCCCTCGATGATCTGCATAGGCAATTAAGGGCACCTCTCCCAAAGCAGTTTTTTGCATCACAAGGCAAATAATTAGTATAATTGATAAATTATACTCCCTCCGTCCCATTACCAATGTCTTGTTACTGTTGGGCACGAGAATTGAGTATATGATGGGATCCACATAGTTGTTCGTGGGGAAAAATATTTCCATTTATAGAAATAAGACATTTGTAATGTGACATTCAAAAATAATAAGTAGGACATTTGTAATGGGACCGATGCATAAATGGTATAGTAAATAGAATAGTAAATTAGTAAGTGGATCCCATAAATACTTGCTTTTTGGGTATTATTGTTGGGAGAAAAATTTTATTTATAGATAGAGGTATTTACTGTATGAAGTGACGCTGATGTGCACCTAAATACCTATAACAGAGAAGTTACTACTGAGAAGGCCTTAATTAGATCTGTATGTGACTACTGACTACTAACCTAATCATGCTTATATCTTTGAATCAATTATCAAGTTCAACTCAATTCTAACCACTAACCCTAATTCATAAAACCCTAACCCTAATCCTTAATTTCTTATTGGATTCACATTGTGTTATCTTAGCTGTCAAAAATAGTTAGTGAGCTAAAATTTTAGGATGTGAAAAATAGTTGATGAGGTTGTTGAACCAAGAGTTCAAAGCATTAACCACTGGACCCAAAGCAGTAAAAAGTTGAGGCTGATGATGAGTAGTCTGGTTCTTAAAACTAGGAAGATGCTGAGGCCCATGTAGCATAAGCAGACCCCGAGTGCCACAAGAAAACAAGGCTAAGGTAAACGCTCACATAACCTTTTTCTGCCAACCATAATTCATAAAAAAAACTATTCAATCAAGAGGCACAAATCATTGTGAATTGACATTGATACTGTGATCAAGTAATCAATGCAAACACACAAGTCAATAATGAGAGATCCAAAGGCCAACAAATCTTAACCACACACCCACACAGACAAGAGCCAAAGGGGTCTCCACAAATTATGAGCATCAATCAATCACTATTTGCAAGTCTCCAACTTGAATTATAAATTAAATGAAACGAGATGCATTGCCACAACTACACATATTTATTATCATCCATACCCTCGATACAGATACAGATACAGACACACAATCAGATCATATCACTTCTTTTAGGGACCAACAGCACACAAAACAATAATCATACATTCCTCAATTATAATAAGACAAGTAATAAACACGGAGAGTTTGATATATGGCTGCAAAATTCCACATATAGAAGTGATAAGATTCCCCAGACATACTAATATCAGTCTGGGTGGCTCTCTCCGCTTCAGTCCCCACAATTTTGGCATCAGATAGTCCTAAGTTTTGTTTCTAAGATATACTTTTCCCATGTTCCTGGAGATATAGTTTCAAAGGTAAAAAAATAAAATCACCAATGATAAGGATTTGAGAGCATACAGCTTTCTGTTTGTCATTTCCTAGCATTGATCTCTGCTGCTGCTTTTACATCTTTCTCTCGGGCACATACCTTGGCATGTTCAGCATTGTGTTTACACGGGACACACCTTCTAGTGCAGACCACTCTTGTCCATATACACTGGTATTCATATGTTCAATGTCTGAGTCTGCCTCCTTATTAGCTTCTTCATTTTCTTGTCCATGAGTAGTGTTGCCGAACCCAGCAGCAGCAGAGTGGTTCAGTGCTGTTGGATGAGGAATGTCATCATTCATTGCAACATAATTGTGTTCAGGTGAAAGGGCGTGTGCAGTGGATTTGGCGATGGAAGTGGTAGATTCGTCTGTATCAAGGAATAGGCAAACCACCGCACAGTCATCAACTTTTGAAGTCGGATACTTAGATTTCCATGCCCTAACTGCTGTCTGCACTAGTGTTCTTGCAGCATATGAACGCGAAGAGCAAGAGCCCACAATGTCCACCACTTCTTTGTTTGACAGGACATCCCAAATCTGCAAAAAAATTAAAATTTTGTATTAAAAATCCAAAGAAACTGCTTCAAAATGTAGTACCAAAAAAAAAAACAATAAAAGAATATAAGCTCTAGCTTTCATACCCCATCTGTTGCTAAGACTACAAACTCATCTTTCTTGGTGATGCGTCTATGTGAAATTTCAGGCACAGAAATTAGACCGAAGTCCTTGAGACAGAAATCACCAAATGCACGTGCCATAGCAAGACCAGGAGCATCATTGTTTGGCAACCATACTCTTGCAACCTCAGGCTCTTCTTGTAGGGCAAAAACACGTCCTTTACACTTACGGATCCTTTCTGCTTCTCCTGCATGTCAGAAAAGAATTCAAATTAACCATACATATATAAACTGAAAGCAGACTATTCTAACGTTGGGAACAATGAAAGAAAGTACATGGTTTCAATTGTCAAGATTTCAAATCATTTGGTAAGAACCAGTACCTGGAAGGTTAGGTTTAAGATCCACTGTCAGTTGCACTGCAACTAGTGAATTACTTTCATCTCTTGTACCTAGAATAGCTCTTGAATCCCCAACATTCCCAATTACGAGATCCTGGCCCTGTCGAAGATTATAGAGGCAATGTTAGAAGTCACAGTTTTACAGAGCACAGATTGTAGACTAAAATGTACATCACCTGCTTCACCATGGTAACAGCTGTGGTTCCACTGCAGAAGCAATCAATATTTGCATACATTCTCAACTCCCTGTCCATGACCTTAAAAGCCTTCAGAAAAGACTCTTTCAGTGTATAAAAGACCTCTGGATGTTTTTCAGTTTCTTCAGTATCAATGGAAGCCCTAGATTCCTCATCAGCCGACAAGAAAGAAGCATCTTCTGCGCACAAGCTGCCAGTCGAATTTAAACTGACCTCCCGAAGAATCTCATCACTCTTTATGTTCACTTCCCAATGAGTACTGAGCTTCAGCGGAAGAGAATCCCTCACTCGTTTTGCGACCATGTGCCCATAAGGACCATGGCCATCGAAAACTCCACAAAATACGGTGTCTTCTCTTGAACCAAACTTCTGCATAATTTATCACAATGAATCAATAGTTGCACTGTCTTACATGCTATGTCAGACAAGATGTCTCGTTCTAGCGTAGTACTATTTAGCCATGCACCTATAACACTAAAAAGTTATCACAATGCACTTCAAATCTAATCAGTAATCATTGCTCAAGAAATGTGTAAATTTAACAAGCAATCAAATCAAGCACACATGTATCATTATTTTTACAATATTCATAACATGTATTATTTTTACACATGTATTAGACATTCATACATGATGAACCAACCAAAAACATATCCTTAGCAAAACTAAGAACATGCAAAACAATCCCTGACATTTGCTGTACAAAATTATAATGCCGCAGATTCTTTTCATCTGAATAGAACCTTATCCAAGAAACCTAAATTGCAAACAAAAAATGCCACAAACAAAGATCATGAACTCACCATACTTGGAGTGTCTGTGGGTTTGAGGATTAAGCCTTCAACAAGTTAACAATGCAAACTTTGAAGGATAGAATTCAAAACAAATTTATCAAATCAAGAAAATCAAAAGCATCTAGACTCCAAAAATACATAATCCCGAAAAGAAAAATCATGTAAAGCATTAATTTAACTTTGTTCATTTCACTCATTATAAGTTAAAGACAGAAACATCAGTAAGCAAGGAACAAAAAGCTAACCTCCCAAACAATCATGGCATCTTGATTGATCCCTTTCTTGCCTTGCTGGCTAAAGAGTGAAGCAATCTCGCTCGAACCATTCAGGAACATCCGCCCTGGAGTCCGGTGCAGTCGTTCCTCCTTCCTATAGTCAAAAGAAGAATTCCGAGAGCCAGGCCTCCTTTTCAGACTCTTTCTCTTCCTTATTCCCATTGGAGAACAGGGCAGAGGACTCCTGCTTTCTGCAGACAAGCAGGACCCCATTCTTAGGGCCCTGATAATGCTCAGTATGCACTCCAGACCAGCCCCCCAGTCACACCAACTAGTTTCTGTATCGGCAGCCGTACCGACAAACCAGATAGAAATCCCCTTGATGCCTTTGAATTCAGTTCCCAAAATATCCAACTCAACACAAGCAGCCTGAATTCCAGTAAAAGCAAAACCTCAGATGAAATTTCAATTCATACCAGTAATTACTTAGATACAATCATACAAAACCATCCCTTCAAATTAGTAAACTCAGCTTTATATTCCCAACAAAGGCAAATATATGCTTCCCAGCAATAGAAATGTTTTGTCATTAAGTTTTCTAATGCTCTATCCTAAAAGGGACAGTTAAAATCGAAAGGCTAATTATGAGGGGAAAAAACACCATGATAGTTGCATAAATAATTGATGTATAATATAGCTCTTGATGTTACCCTTCCTTTCCATATTTAATTATCGGAAACTGTAATGTCTTTTCAAAAGCTAAAAAAGTGAACCGCTACGGAGCCAAAAATAGCAGATCTATGGCAAAATCCACGCCCTTTCCACAAACCCAAGAAACAAATATTCCTTTTCCACATGCTAAACACTCTTCAATACATAAAATCAACCAAACATGAAGAAAAATTAATCAAAGAGATCAATAAATACAACTTCAAGAACCCGCTCAGAACATACCAAACAAATCCTCCCGCAGAATTCCAAAATCAAACCCCCAAAAGTCCGTTTCTTAATCGGCCCTTCCGGATCAGAATCCAATCGTACACCTTCCCCCTCTTTGTCGCAGGCGTAAATCAAGCATTTGCCGAGATCAGAACGGCAAGAAATGAAAAGGGACAGGCGAAAACGGGGAGTAAAAGCACGCAACACGGGAAGCAGCCCACCAATACACAGAGAAAAGGGATACTGATCAACAACCGCCGAGTAAATTGGGATCGCAGGAAAAGTAAACCGCTAAATATGGGTGTTTTAGGGGCAGGGGAAAGGGCACGGCGCGAGCGGTAGTTTGGACTTTGGAGGCCTTGGCTGGCTCGCCTTCGTAGTTGTAGACCTGTTCGTTGTTTCAAAGCACCCTGATATTTACATTACAATCTAGATTAGGGAAATGTAAAAGTATACAATCAGTCAATCACTAATCACAACTTGTTTAATTTTAATAGTAAATAAAACATACTACAACGTTGGCTAGTAAACTGATTTTTCCTTCTCCACTATGTTAGTAATTTATAACAAGTGGGCGTTCCCTCTTGCGGCGTTTTTTCAGGATTTATAACGTAACTAAAATTATGTAGTAATCTATATAATCAGGAATACTTTTTAATATGTGCAGACTATTTTGTTTTCATTAAATTTAATAATTATCATTCCTCATTTTAAAGGGTTAATCAGTCATTATATGCTTATTTTTAGATCAACGGCTCTTATGAAAACACATAGCCAGATTGAGTTCACATGTAATATGCTAACTAATTACACGTCATCGAACGCATCATCAATATCTATATTTAGAAAATAAATCTGTCTATTAATAAAAACAAAATCTTGAGAAAATCTTCATTTATATTTTAAAAAGGATATAATTAACTACAAATATATACTTCCTCCGTTCTTGAATATTTTTGACGGACCTATTTTTCACGCAGTTCAATGCATATTTTAAACCATTAATAACTCAAGCTCGGTACAAGTAAAAATTTTAAAAGTTTGATATTTAAAAGCTACATGACAAGACGAATCTAACAAGATCCCACTTGACTATTTTAACTTGTATAACTATGATGAAATTTTAAATAAAAGTCTGTGTGTGAATAATAGTCCACTATCAAACGTAAAACATTTGAGAACGGAGGTAGTATATATATATAAATTATTTGAAAGAAAACAATATATATATTTAATTTAGTAACAGTAAAAATAATTTATTTTATATGATGTCCACCTAGGTTTGAATTTCCTTCATTCATCTTATTTTCTCCTTTATTTTCCTTTTAATTTTTTATTGCATGCATTTTAACCATTATTTAAGTAAAAGATTTTGAATATCATGTAATCCAAAAATCTATATCTATATAATAAATCCTGAATATTTTTCGATATGTGCAGACCTTTTTATCCTTATTAAATTTAATTCATCATTCTTCATTTTAAAGGGTTAATCAGTCTTATATACTCATGTTTAGATCAACGACTCTTATTAAAACACATAGCCAGATTGGGTTCACATGTAATATGCTGACTAATTACACGTCATCGGACACATTATCAATATCTATATTTAGAAAATAAATCTATCTATTAATATAAACAAAATCTTAAGAAAATCTTCATTTATATTTTAAAAAGATATAATTAGCTACAAATATATACTCCCTCCGTACTTGAATGTTTTTTACAGACCTATTTTTCACGCAGTTCAATGCATATTTTAAACCATTAATAATTCAAGTTCGGTACAAGTAAAAATTTTAAAAGTTTAATATTTAAAAGCTACATGAGACGAATCTAACAAGATCCCACTTCACTACATTTTATCTGTATAACTATGATGAAATTTTAAATGAAAGTCTGTGTGTGAATAATAGCCCACT
Source organism: Hygrophila difformis (assembly GCA_030278955.1). Taxonomy (NCBI): domain Eukaryota; kingdom Viridiplantae; phylum Streptophyta; class Magnoliopsida; order Lamiales; family Acanthaceae; genus Hygrophila; species Hygrophila difformis. The sequence goes on from JAOANR010000010.1 coordinate 24,370,794, forward strand.
ATCAAACGTAAAAAACGTTTGAGAACGGAGGTAGTATATATATATAAATTATTTGAAAGAAAATTATATATATATATATTTAATTTAGTAACAGTAAAAATAATTTATTTTATATGATGTCCACCTGGGTTTGAATTTCCTTCATTCATCTTATTATCTCCTTTATTTTCCTTTTAATCTTTTATTGCATGCATTTCAACCACTATTTAAGTAAAAGATTTTGAATATCATGTAATCCAAAAAATACTACATTCTTATTTTTATCGTCATATTAGTTCAACACCCGTGCGTAGCGGGCGAAAAAATCGAGTTATTATAAGCCTTAAAATCAAATTTATACTCCGATACCAAGTCTTTGAGGGATATACTTCTTATATTCTGTTACAATACAAATTATTTATAAAAAGAAATTATAACAATTTACTCCAAATTTTATATACATTTTTTTATCCTGAAATAGAGTCAATTTTACATTAATCAATATTTTTAGAGTCAATTTAATGTTTACATCATATTTTCAATGAAATATTTTTATTTAAAATATGATTATTATATTCCTTATATCACGATTATGTATGTTTTAGACAAATTTATAACATAATTTATTTAATAATATTATAATATTAATATTTTTAAAATATTATGTATGCAATCAAATAATTTATATATATATATTTAGTTAATTATATCTTTTTAAAGTATATATGAAGATTTTTCAAGATTTTATTTATATTAATAGATAGATTTATTTTCTAAATATATATTGATGATGTGTCTGATGACGTGTAATTAGCCAACAGATTACATGTGAACCCAATTTGGCAATGTGTTTTAATAAGAGCTGTTGATCTAAAAATGAGCATATAATAACTGATTAACCCTTTAAAATGAAGAATGATGAATTAAATTTAATATGGACAAAAGAGTCTGCACATATCAAGAAAGTATTCAGGATTATTATATAGATAATGAATTAAAAATAATAAAAATTTAATTAAATTAAATTAAAATATTAACTACCAAATTTTTTCCATAATCAATGTGGGAAAAAATTGGAGAAAATATTATGGACTAAAATAATATTTTAAAAATTAACAAATAATCAAAACTTAATTATAATCAAAATTTATTTTATAAAATTATGGATTAGTCTATAGAAACTAATCACAACAAAAATTTAAAATATATTACGTAATAAAATATAAGTTTTAAATGATGAAAAGATAACAAAAAAACATAAATAATATTTTTTTAAAAATTTGGGAATAATAGTCAAAATGTGCAACATATTATGGAGTAAAACTGTATTTTTAGAACCTTAATAATGCAAAATATACTCCATCAGTTCCGTGAATCCCGTCCCAAAATTTTTGGACACGGTATTTTAGGTCTAATGATAAAGCGGGGTGATTAGTTGATGCGATGTTGATGTTTATGAAGTAAGTTTTTTTTTTAAAAAAAGGGTAATCTGACAATTATAGTGGGACGGAACAAAAAGAAAAGTGAGACGAATTAGTGGGACGGATTGAGTAATTTTTTTCTAATTTTGAATAGTTAAGGGGTATTTATTTTCCACTTGCTCTCATCATTTTAGATATGAAAGAAAACTATATATAATTAATTTTGTAACAGTAAAAATAATTTAATTTATATTATGTCCACCACATTTGCTGCGCTCTTGCGCCTATCACCCAAAAAAAATTTATATTATGTCCACCTCTCTTTTGTCCCCCCCTCATTCGAACGATGCTGCCATAGTAGAGTGTTCTGTGGGAAAGGAGGAGGTGTGGCAAGTGGTTAAAGATTTGAAAGGCATGTCTGCTCCAGCCCTGATGGCTTCTCTGCCATGTTCTACAAGCTTTATTAGGAAGATGTTGAAGATAGTGTTCCTTCCCCCAAGAGTATGTTGCTACTTCCATCTGCTTAATTCCCAAAATCAAAGTCCCAAAATAGGTTACACATTACAGACCTATAAGCCTTTGTAATATATGCTACAAGATTCTTACCAAAGTAATAGTTAACAAGTTGAGACTGGTCCTTCAGAGCTATATTAGCCCTTTCTGATTGGCTTTTCTTCCCAGGCGTGGCACTTCGGGCAATGCCATCATCCTGTAAGAAGCCCTCAATGCTTTCAAGAATATGCACCGTAAATCCCAAGACTTCCTCCTCAAGATTGATCTTGAAAAAGCCTATGACCATATTCAGTGGGATTTTATTGAGCAATGTATTATTGAAATGGGGCTGCCTTCAATGCTTATTAACATTATTATGTTCTGCGTGAGATCTCCCACTTACTCAATCCTTTGGATCGGAATGATCTCCATTGCCTTTTCATTAACCATCAACCCTGGTTAAAGGTATTCGCCAAGGAGACCCGATTTCGCCATGCCTTTTCATTATTGCAATGGAGAAACTCTCTCGATCCATAAACGCTAAAATGGAGGATGGAAGTTGGCTGCCAGTCTCCTTAGGCAGAGGCATAATGCCTCTTACCCACCTCATGTTCTCAGATGATTTGCTTCTATTTTCTAAAGCATTGATTGCCAATGCACAAAACATGGACCTCATTCTTTCTGATTTTGCAGGTCAGGCAAGCCTCAATAAATGTGAGGAAGTCTGCAGCGTTTGCCTATTACAATGTTCCGGAGTAACTCAAGTCCCATATTGCTGCTACATTGAACATCAACTTTATTATGGACTTGGGAAGCTACCTCGGCTTTCGTTTGTTCCATGGATCAGTCCGCGAAGATCATTTTGAGTTCCTTGTTTAAAAAATGCACTCAAAAATGGGAATGTGGAAGAGAGCTCTCCTCAACAGGGCTGGTCGCTTAACACTTGCAAGGTCAGTTCTACCAGCTATCCCCTTTTACATTTCTTGGCTTCCAACCTCTATATGTGATGAACTTGATTGGATCATCAAGAAATTCTTATGGAAAGACGCTGCGGACCATGGAATCACAGGGTTAAGTGGGACAAGGTGGCAACACCCAAAAAGATGGTAGGCTTGGGTATTCGCAGGTGTAGGGAGATGAATGTTGCTATGCTTGGTAAGTTATCTATGGACTCAAAAATCCGTCTGACAAACCATGGGCTCGAATGATTGGGCAGAAATACAATTATGTGAATATAGTATGCTCCTTGGCCAACGGCCTCCACAGTCTACCGTGCCATTTTAAATGCTGACCATATCCTTATGGAGGGGTTTAGACTTTGTCATGGGGATGGCAGCTATAACTTCTGGTATAGCAATTGGCTTCCCAAAGAGCGAATTGCCCCCCGAATACCTTTTGTTCACACCTTAGACACTGATCTCTGGATTATTGATTTCATTGCCAATGATAAGTGGAGATGGGAATCTCTCTCCACCCAAGTTCCAGATCACATTTGACAGAAGGTTCAGCAATATGGCCCCATCACCCCCCACAGCTCATGTAATGACCAATGGTGTTGGTCAGGCACTGCGAATGGTGTTTACACGGTCTCCTCTGGCTACAATTGGATCATGGATAGAAAAGGCTATAAAAGGATGAGTCTACATCATAAGTCTGGAATACTCGGACTCCAGAAAGATTTAGATTCCTTCTTTGGCTTAGTGCACAGAATTCCCTCCAAACGAATGTCACTCTCTTCAATCACCGTCTCACCTCCTCACCTCGATGCATTATATGTGGCAACAATGATGAAACTCTTGCTCACTTGTTCTTCCTATGCCCTTAGCTAGCTGCCTCTTGGAAGTGTATTAGTAGTCCCCCTCTCATTCCCTTGGACCTACCTGACTCATAATTTGCTAGGCACCTCCACAGACTTTGTAGACGCTGGACCAACCTTCATTGGGCTCTTTTTAGGGTTATTTGGACCATGAGGAATGCAGCTTGCCTTCAAGGAGAAAATGTTTCAACATGTTCGGTTGTCCATGCTGCGCACTCCCTTGGCATTTCTCTCTAAAATGCTCTTGCTAGACTTGATCGCCAGTCAGCTCTTAAAATGATCTCCTGAAATCCTAGTAATGCTTCTTGAATTATCCCTCATTTTGACGGAAGCTCTTTTGAGAACCCGAGATCCGCAGGATTTGGATGTGTCATTCGGACGAGTCAGGGCCGCTGGATTTAAAGATCATCAGGTTTCATTGGCAAAGATACTAACTTAACCGCTGAACTACATGCTATGTATAGAGATATGCTGATGCTACATGATATCGGTATCTCCACTTGCTCCTGCTACTCAGACTCTCAAGATGCCTTGAGGCATACATCTTGCAAGGCCGAATCCCACCACTGCATGTCCCCCTTCTTCGGAACAATAATGATCTACTGGACAACCAGCCTGGTTATACGTGGACTCACATTCACAGGGAGGGTAACTTAGTTGCGGATGTGCTAGCCAAACGTGGAGCCAACATGGAAGACTTCTTCACTAGTTGGGCGTTCCCCCGGATGAGGCTAAACCTCTCTTAGCCACAGATGCAGCTGGGACATTGTACCCCCGGCTTTAATTCTTTCCTTTCTTCTTTCCTATTTTTCCTTTCCCCCTGCTCTAGCTAGTTTCTCTTTTTATTTCTATATATATGTTTGGTTTTCCAAACTTTCCCCGACGCCTTCGTGCGTCCATGTTAGCAACAAAAAAAAAAAAAAAAACGAGACATAATACTTTTTTCTCCTCCTCCTTGTTCTCCATGTAAATTGTAGAAAAATATATTCTATCATAGTTAAAATTTTACATCATTATATAAAAAATTAATTACACAATTTGAGCTTGGTGGTCGGAATTAAAGAAAAATAAATTCTATTATAATTAAAATTTGCATAATTATATAAAAATTAATGGCAACTTTTGAACTCGGGAGGGCGACTGCGCCCAAGCCCATGCATAGGACCGCCACTGCTTTCATGTTAGAATTATATTCTTTCAATCTTGTTGAGTTACATTTTATATTTTAATTTGTAAAATGTACAATATTTATGACAAAAACATATTTAATTTAAAAAATTGTATGACACATCCTACAAAACACCCGTATTAAAAAAAAAAAAAAAAAATCCACCTACTTGAGACAACGGGTATGTTATCCTCATGAATGAACAAACAACATTAAGAATACAAGGAAACATAGAGAAAAACATACTTTAACAAAGAGAGAAATGCTCCAAGTTTCATGAAACAGAGTAAACTAGCTTTGACAATTTCTTTATAGTATATACCTCGTATTCATCTAAAAGTATTTGGTAGTTCCGACTTCCTATGTATCAATCTGCTCAAAACAGCGAGAAAGAAATTCCTATAATGAAATAATTAAGAAATTCCTTCCCTCCCTTCCATCCCAGTTTATCTTTCTTTTCTTGTCTTTCTTTCTTAATTTGATGGTATCCAAATTGTCCTTTGGCATGGAGAAAGCACATCCAGCAAAAACTCTAGAATAACTCTTTTGGCAGTTGAAGTTTACACTGATTCCAATTTGATAACTTGTGGAAGGCACTTATTGCCATTCCAAATTTCTCCTTAATTAAGTTCTTCTTTCCATAGATAATTGCAATAAAAAAAGTACGCCCTCTGTCTCAACTAACCTGTCTTTTTTTACTTCTCCACATAATCCAATTCACTTTTAAAACTGTTAATATCTCATAATATATACTTTCTTCGTTTTTTTTTTAAGTTTACACTTCATGTTTTCACGCAATCCACTACACATTTTTAATGCTTAATATCTCAAATTATATAAATGTAAAGATTATAAAAGTTTGATATTCTAAATCTATGTGATTAGACAAATCCAACAAGATTTCACTTGACTATATTTTATCTTATATAATTGTGTTAAAAAGTTGAATTAAATCTACTCAATGAATAGTAATTACTATGGAAACGTAAACTTTATTAAAAGAACGAAGGAAGTACAACTAAAAATGATGTAAAATATATATTTCAAAACTATACGATTAGACGAATTTAACAAGACCCAATTCGACCATATTTTTCTAAATATATTTTTTCTATAAGATTAAGTCAAAGTTGAACAATGAACAGTGTAAAAAAGTCAAAGGAGACAAGTTTACTTGGACGGAGGGAGTATTAGCTTGTTGATACCAGTCAAAATTGACTATTATTTTCATCAATTTTCGTGTCCTCGCCATGAGAATAAATTCACATGTTAGGGTAATTTGTACAATCAAGCGATTAAATTGAGCGAAAATTTATATTTTTGTGATGAAATTATATAAATTAAATACAATTTAGTAGAAAATTCATTCAATAATTAATAAAATTTCTAGTGTTTTGCAAAAATAAAATAAAATAAAATAATTGATGAACAAGAATTAAGACCAAGCCGGGCCCATTTTATTGCAGCCTATTTCAATTCTCATTTGAGTCACCTTCTTTCCCGATCACCCTCTCCTATCTGTCCAAAGTCCAAACACCTCACACCCAGGGCCGCGGACATTTTGGAGGCCCCGAGAAAAAGAAAAAAAAAAGAAAAAGAAAGAGTCCTATAAAGAGAATTATATTTTTTTTATAATATCCGAATATTCCATGCCACATTAGATTTGAGACTAATTTATTTAGAATTTGCATGGGCAATGAAGATCATCTCTCCTAAAACAGTTTTTACATTTACAAAGCTCAAACCCCAGATCTTACTTAAGCGAATAGAACCTCAATCCATTCAAGTCAACTGCTGTTGGTAAAATTATATTTAATTATTATATAAATTAATTTAATATTTATTTTATTAAACTATATAAAATTGTAGTACTATTTAATTTTATCAAAACATATATTATTTAATTTACGATTTTTATTTACCCAGAAGGTTGAATGAATTATTAAACTATATAAGGGATGAAGACTTAGCCCAAAAGTGGTTAAGTTTCTCGACTTCCAACGGAAGATTAAAGGTTCGATTCCCCACCGGTCCCGTATCCACCCTTTTATTCTCCTTTGTAATTTGTGTGACATGGACTCTCACCACCTCTTTCCAAGCCTTTATAGGTTGTTCAGCAAAAAAAAAATCAAATTATAAAAACTTGCATTAAAATGATGAAATAATATTGTGTGGTAAATGTTGACATTCATGTGTTGGCAAATATGCGTGGGAGCTCAAGCCACACAAATTATAAAGGGAATAAAGGTGGGAATAGGGGCAGCGTGAAAATCAAATCCCCAACTATAAGTTTGAAAGTGAAAAAAATAAAAATATAGTAACAAATAACAAAAATAAAATGGGGCCCCCAATTGTGGGGCCCTACGGTCTGTGCAAGAGCTCCACTGGCTCATGCCTGGAGCCCGCTCTGCTTACACCCACCATCCCCGGCCAAGCTCCGCAACCTCCACTCCATCCGCTGGCTGCCGTCTCCTCATCGCCATCCGCTCCGACAGCCACCTCCGAGAGCTCCCAAGGACGAGAAAATCTCTTGTCTTTTGTCTTCTCTTCCTTCAAGCTCTGTCCGACGGCCACTCTCTCGGACGAAGGCCCAAACAGCAGCTGCTCTCGTCACCAGCCGCTGCCAACTCTCCAGATTGCGTCCCTGTTGCCAGCTTGCCTCCTTCACATCCCACTTGCATTCCAGCTCCGAGGTACACATCCAGCCCGAACTGCTGCTGCTCACCATCTCGAACCAGCTGCATTCCAGACGCACCTCAGCGGATTTCCTCATGGATTTACGGATCTTTTCAAATTTTGGGAGCTTAGATGTAGATGCGTATCCTTTCCACATCTGATACAATCTTGAAGCTCAAGAAATTTCCAGTCTATAAATTAAATACTCATTCGATAGGCTTGGCTTCAAGAAAGATATAGTTCATACCCGAGACGTCGAAACTCTGTCGAATTGGAGCCGGAGACGACGGTCGTTATTCGTGGTCTGATTTAGGTAGGTTTAAATTTCAGTTTTCCACAACGTAATCCATAGGCTTGCATGCCATTAATTTTGTGCAATAGATTAGTTGTTATTTCCTTTCAATCCATAAACCCTAGGTAGCTTCTTCCTAAATTCGTTCTTTCGATTTTTATATTTGAAATTCTAGTTTAGCATTAATCCGGATCCATTCAAATGGATGTTGCTTCGGATTTCACTGTGTTCTTCCAAGTTTTCGCATCACCAATTTAGGGATCATCAATTCCGGTATGTCTTCTTGTTCTTGAATTTTGTTCGCACATCTTTGTTAATCGGAATTCGATATGCAGTTTTCTTATATCATATATCATATTTTATGGCCGAATTAATCTGGAAATTCTGGGAGTCCATAATTTTGCTTGTGCGTCTTCCTGATCTTGATTGCATGGTTGGGATTGAATTCAAGATTCTCTGGATTTGATTTAATTAGGGATCTAATTTTCAAGATTAGAGTTTTAATTATATTTAGGGTCAAAATTTAGTAATTTGAAGTCCTGTATTGCATGTTGACAATCTGAGTTACGCTCGAGTCTTTCCAGATGCGTGAATTGGGCGTATGGCTTCTTGTTACTTTCTTGATTTAAATTGATCGATACAAATTCCTCTTTTACACATTTTGATGAAGTTAAAATGCACATACAAAAACTGGCGGAATGCTCTCGAAAACCAATTCACTTGAGCTCCAGCAAAGCGAGTCCATTTAGTAAAATACATAGCACTAAATCACTGTGAGAATGCTGACATGAGTAACGAGAAATTTCCATTTTTTCTAGGTGTTTTAGGTAGGTGTCTAAGGACATTGCCAACCTTATTCAAAAGCGGATCTTGGCATGAATATGAGACAATACGTCTTCAGCGTCTCAAGCAGATCATCTTCTCCTTGCTTCGCACCAATATTAAATGAAGCCACCTGCCTTTGTCCAAGGCGTAGGTGTTGACTTGATCCAATAAGGTTTTTCTCTCCGGGTAAGCAAGTGTCTTCTGTATGCCTCAGCTTCATTGGATGAGATTGCATTTAATTAGCTAGTTAATTCAGATCGAGTCCGTATCTCCCTTTAAAATTGCACAATAATGTTCTTGATTCAATTCCAGTTAGAGTCTTCATGAATGTCGCCATTCTTATGTCATCAAAATTGTGCGATTGTTGCATGAATCGTCCTTTGATTTTGTGTTTTTGCATGTATAACTTAATAATAATTCCAACCCATATTTTTATTTTATTTTTGAACCAAATTTTGCATGTATATAAATTATTTCAAATTTTATGTGAGATTCGGAGGACAAAGAGCATGGGCATTAGTGTAATGTCGGAATCATTTTAAACAAATCAAAACATTGGAAGTTGGAAAATTTTATTTAGTAAAAAGGACATGGATCCGAGTGGCGACAAGAGGTGTGATTGGTTACCTTGTGGAGTCCTCTTGTCAAATTCCTCTTGCAGTTTACGCTCAACGGCCGTCAAGGTTACATCTTGGACAGCTTCACCATGTTGGGCCATGTCCCTCTTTACTTCTGCACGCAAATTGCCCATTCTTTGGTCAATGCCGTTCATTCAGGTTTCCATCCTTTGCATCATGGACAAGATCCCGAATAGTAGGCTCAGTGGTACCTGCCATAATAGGAAAAAATGCCAATTCAATCCCACAGCTTCATTTTTACTACCGGTCAGAAACCAAATCCCCAATTTTCCAAGTCCATCCCATACCTTGTCTAATCTATTCCTGGGCAGGTACGTTCATGATTAGGGAGAAGAATATAGATATGTTGCAGGGGATTAAATCCCAAACCCAATTAACGTCATTTTCCCAATTTGGTTCCCATGCTGGGATACCTTTTTTGAAGTATGTGCTGGAATAAATTATAGCCATAGGATATGAGTTCAATCAATGGTTCATATTTATTGCGGGGTTAAAAATGATATTACACTAGATAAATTTAAATAATATAAAATTGATAATTATTTTGCTTCTTGAACTAGTCAATTCTTTTTCTACAATCATAATCATTATTCTTTTCTCCACATATCTTTTTAAGTTTTGAATTTGCAAAGTGCAAACAAAATTAAATTTTTATTTTTTTGGTAAATAAATTAAATTTGTATTGAGAAGTTGAATAGTTTGTTCCACCCATAACTCACCATTAGCATTAAAGAAAAATAAAAAAAAATAAGTTTTATAGTGGAGGAGAATAAAAATTACACTCAAGTGTGGAGAAAAATACGTTCATTTTGCTTGGATTGCTGCAAATCCGGAGAATACTGGATTGCTGCAAATCTGGAGAATACATTCTATCTCAAAATGCAACACATTATGTTCCATTAACTTTGACATTTTGTCTCGTGACATTCTATCCCAAATAAGAATAAGTTATGTCTGAATACACCATCCATTCTATTTCTTTTTACTGAGAATTCTGTCCTAGAATAATCATAGTGGCTAAATTTTTCTAACATATGACATAGGTATATAACATTATGTCTTAAGGTATATGGCATTCTGTTTCAGTGAGCTTGACATTATATCTTAAACATTTTACTATGTGTAATATAACATTCTATTTTAAGATATATGACATTCTGTTTTAATATATATGGTATTCTGTCATAGAGTATATAACATTCTATTTTAAGATATATGACATTCTGTTTTGATATATATGACATTCTGTTATAGAGTATATAACATTCTGTTTGAGTGAACTTAACATTTTGTTTTGTAAACCTGCCATTTTGTCTTGCTCAACTTCACACGTTAACATTCTATATGTTTTCAATTGACATTCTATTTTACTTGACATTTTATCTTTGCTTATATTCACATTCTGTCTTGGGGTTAGGGGAATCTTTTAGCCATCATTACTTGGGGTTAGGGAAATCTTCTAGCCATCATTACAAAAGTGTAAAGAAACTATAATCATGATAAAAGCTGCAAAAATATTTAAATTTTAATTAAAGTTTTTTATATAGCAAATTACATAAATAACCTCAAATAATCTATACCATTCATCTTAGATCCTCTGGCTATAAATTGTTACACATGCTTCCAGTACATACTGGCCAGCATAGGAACTGTACAGTCATTTTCCTAGGGTGGGCCCCACTAATTTCCTACTAGTGTTTTGATGACATTGTTTACCCAAGCTTCTTTCTTCTCCACTTCGTCAAACCCTACGTCGACTTTGCAATTTTCGGAGAACAACGGAAATTGGGTATATCTCGTATTACCTGAGCCCACTCCTACCACATTCCCGTCCATTCTCTTAGCAGCCTTCCCTGCTTCAAAGAAGCATCTCATTGCATTCTCTGTGCCTTCTCTAAGTATCATATTCTTCTTAATCTTTTGAGGATAACTTATCAATTTGGCGAGTTCAAACAGATATGTAATGCTTCTTTGAATGCCAAATATAAAACAAGAACTCAATTGGCAAATTTTCAGATTTTGCATTCACTATTCACAATATCTACACATTACATGCTTGCCAAAAGAGATCAAACAACCTTTTTTGGATGCATCCCAACACACCAAACAAGCAAGTTTAATATCTCATTGCATTTTTCAACCTAATACTACCACATTCAGAAAAGTAGCTTCAACTAGGATGGCAATGAAATAAATCTAACATGCATGATCAACTGATCCAGGAACAAGTAAACAGCAAAACAAATATGATTGCAATCACATCTATTCAGATCACTTTATGAAGTTGAATCAAGAGATCGATGAGCAACATTAAAACGAAATCTAATCTGAAGCAGAACCAGAAACAAAAAATAGATCAAATGTGATTTGAAATTAGTTGTAACTTTTTAAGATCTCAATGGAAGTTCTTCTTTCGTGGATTTCAAAAAGCCATATCAAATTATATGGCAATCAACAAGCCATTGAAGATTTTTTAACAATAACAAACTTCATTACAAACTCCGACGGTAAAAATATATATGTTACATTAGATGTGTTCCAACCATTTCTTCCATCGAAGTACAGATTACCATCCATAACTACGATGTACTTAACTTGGCATAGCATAAGAAACTTACACATATCTATTTCAACAACCAAACCATAGCCCAAAATCTATGCTTTTCTGGACTACATCCTTCAACAAAAGCAAAAATCATAATTCCAAGCACGAACTACACTATACAACAAAACAAAGTAACATGATACTAAGCACTTTGTTCGCAATTCAAATACCTAAATACTTAACTACAATAATTGTAAGGAGGATAGCCGACACATATTTCCAGATATTTGTACCATCTTGTGATGCATTTTCTCGATTTTCCACAGCTCTGTTTACCCTTGAAGACATCACATCACCACTCTCCTTGACCTCAGTTCGGTAACAAGCTCGGCATTTTCCAGAGTGCTCCGATGCCATTGCGGATGACACATTTTCACCGGTTCCCTCAACTTCTCCTGGGATTGAAGATCTCCCTAATCCAGAATAATCCCTTAGAAACTCTGCTTCATGTGGCACAATTGGAAGTCCTCCAGGTATCCAATTTGCACTGACATTGTAAATCCATTGAAAAAACCCATACTTCTTACAACTACAATACAATCGCCCAAAAATTTGGCTTCTCAATGGTCTCTACAACTCGAATGAGTTGTTTGTCCTTGCAGCGGCATATTGGAGAAGGCGCGAATCTCATATCCATCCGTACTGTGCGATCCATTGAACTTCACAAGTTTCAATTGCGGCCTAACGAGATATGCCCAATTTCCGTTGTTCTCCGAAAATTGAAAAGTCGACGTAGGGTTTGACAAAGTGGAGAAGAAAGAAGCTTGGGTAAACGATGTCGTCAAAACACTTGTAGGGAATTAGTGGGGCCCACCCTGGAAAATGACGTTAATTGGGTTTGGGATTTAATCCCCTGCCACATTTCTGTATTCTTCTCCCTAATCATGTGCGTACCTGCCCAGGAATGGATTAGACTAGGTATGGGATGGACTTGGGAAATTGGGGAGTTGGTTTCCTGACCGTTAATAAAAAAGAAAGCTGTGGGATTAACTTGGCATTTATTCCTGCCATAATATTATACTATCAAGACAAAGCTAAGATAGAAGTATATACTAACACGTCTCATTATAATTGTTACGGGTCCACCTAATATGTATGCCCATACATATTTTTAACAGTTAGTAACTTAAATTGTGTACAATAACAATAAAATATTATAAAATTTGATTTTATAAAACCACAAAATTAGACGACTCTAACAAGATATTACTTGACTATGTTTTTTATTACATAACTATGAAAAAAATTAAATCAAAACTAAACAATGAAATTGTCAAAAAGTCAAATGTAACAATTCTAACTAGACGGAGGAAGTATATATAAGCTGGTTGGATAAAACAAAAAGAAAAGAAAATATTTTTCTAGATCACTCGGATACATTCAAATTGATCACAATCCAATGCTGCAATGCTATGAAAAATTCACAACCTGTGCTAGAATGCAAACCAAGATGATCACAAATTATATTTCAGTGCGGGAGAGTGAGGACTGAATTTATGGGACGCGCAATACACGGACAGTGTGTAACTGCTCTCGACTCAATTCAAATAAGGCTTTGTGATGTGAAAAGTGATGCAATTAGTTCAAGTTCAAACCTTTAAATGAGCACTTGTCACACTTAACAGTACATTTGAGTCCCAATTTAAAAGTGTAGAATGCATCCTCAATAAAATAAAATCATTCAGAAAAATTCCCAAAACTCAATTTATTTTTTCCGCGGCTCTCAATTGTTCAGTTTCATAACTTAGAGAGGAATTCCAATACAAATATATTGCCAGATGAAACTTCGACTCTGTATTTATGAAAATAAATTCAGAGGAACATTGTGCCAACTGTCTATCTACTTGCAAAATTTTTGGAGATGATATTCGAAGGGTTAGTTGGTGACAATCCGGTGGAAGGGTGGTGATCGAATGAGAGATGGACCGAATGGAGGGTGGACCGACTCAATCCCAACACTTGGAAATAAATTGCTCCTCAAAAATATGTAGCTCGTTTGATGGGGTGGTAGATTCCATGGAATGGGACCTTGATTCGATCGATTAAAGGCATCGAATAAGGCCTATTCGGTTGAATGGAAAGTTGTGTCTTGATCAAATTTCTCCAATTTGGTGTTTTTTTTAACTTTTCAACGATGGATTTGGAGACAAGCAAATCAATTTGTGCCTTTCTATCACTTCCGGGAATTTACGGCAAAGGGTACTGATCGGTAGATTTGTGCCTTTAAATCAAACACAAACTACAGTATCGCAAATAATATACCGGCTAATGCCGGGTCGAATCCACAGGGAGTTAAAAGCATATTAATTCATGCCTTGGCCATATGTATTCAAATAAGTTTATGTTCTAGCTAAGAAAATAAATATAAAAAGAGATGTGGTCGGGTAGACCGGGATCTAGCTAAAACAATAATCAAAATAATTCTAAGCTAATATAATAACGAATTTGTGTTTTCAGATTGTTTATCTTGCCCAAATATTAATAAACTATGTTGTGAATTAACTTGACAATCCCAAAATGCATCTTCCGATTTGATTCTGGGTTTTTATTGCAAATTAATCAACAACATAATTAAAGATCGCAAGATTTAAATACGAATACAATTCAGAAAAACTGCACAAAAATTTCCAGCAATACTTAATCAACTAATGTTCTGAAATATTTTCATTAATTAAATCACCCTTATCTTCCGACTTCAGATTATTCAATCAATGATAATTCTAGAATTTCATCTCCCGAAGTAAATTCCAATATATGGATAGAATCAAATTCAGAATTCATTCCCTAAACAGGTACTAAAATTCTAGAACAATTAACTATCTTTCGATTTGTGTTAATTATTCTGCAATATAATCATTAATCCAACACATGTAAATTCAGAAACATAAGCATCTACAATTCAGGAAGCATAAAACTGTAACACCCCGGTTTTGGTAACCCAGGCCGGGATGCCACCGCCACACCTCCCTAGCAAGACACGGTTTCTCCGAGCTCACTAAAGAGATGCAAGGCTATGGTTTTTCAGAATTTAAAAAATTCAAACAACCCATTCATATATAATTTAAAATTTATACATCAAAGTTGCAGCGGAAATTTTAATTTGTGCAGCGGAAATAAAGTATAAGGGCCGACATGGCCAAAACACGGGTTAAACAGTCCCGTTCATGCAAGTTGTAATTAAATGCAGGGATTTAAAATAAAGATTTCCCCTAATGTTCCCATGTATGCATATGACGATGCATATTCTTCGTACTCTGTAAGAAAAAGGAGATATATGGTTTGGGTCAGCAAAAAACGCGCTGAGTAAGTTAACACATAGCATGGGTTAGGGGTTTCAAAGCCTTTAATTAAAAATTTATAAAACATTTCTTGTAGGTAATGCCCAATTTAAGTTAATCATCCACTAATAAATAAATGGCATGATTTAAAGACATGAATAATGCCGTAAGTAAGTAAATAAAAATTTGAGCTTTTTAATATATTTCCCGTTACGCCATAATCTCAACAATATATCATTTAGCCGGTGATCCGGCGGCCGCAGCCAATATCAAAAGTATCATTTAGCCGGTGATCCGGCGGCCTCAGCCAATTTCAATAGTATCATTTCTCAAAATATTTTTCGTTTCTTTTATAGTTCACCATTCACCAGGGCTCTTGTGACCGCAATCCTCATAATCAATATTTCCGCAGGAAAACATTCAATCGCCCTTGGGGAATCTAACCCGCAAGAACTCAATACATCCTAGGGAATCAAACCCGTAGGAAAACATACGATCGCCCTTGGGGAATCTAACCCGCAAGAACTCAAATACATCATAGGGAATCAAACCCGCATGAATCATATTGATAATATCAAACTTGGTCACAAGTCCCCAATGTTTCAAAAGAATTCTTTTAAAGAAAATGTTTTTATTTGGTGTAACGGGATTTTTCAAAAGTATAGATATATCGTAATTCAACGTCTCGACCGTTTGTTTCGAATTTCAAAATCTCTTCGATTTAAAAATCATTTGGCGTCACAGTTTACGCCTTTTTGGTTTAAAAATCCATTTCTTAGGCGATTAATTTGAAATTTTCACAGTATCTCAAAAACATCCCAATGAACAACTTTCGTGTTTTAAGTTTTTCGGAAAAACGATGGGAAGCATGTCAAAAATCGAGTTTTCGACTCAAATAGTATGCTGTCAGGATTCAGGTTTGACACCCTTCAAAGATTTGACTTTTTGACATATCAAATGGACTTCAAAAATTCTGAAGTTTTACAGACACATACTAGACTTGATTTCCAACAACCTTTGTTTAGAACTCAAAGATTGGTTCGGGCTAGAAGTGATAGGAATAAGCTCCTCAAGATCGGTTATGAAATCTGTCATCCTTTGAAAATTCTTAAAAACGCAGAATATGTCCGATACGATTTGGGGTATCAAAACTTGATGAAAATTTCTGAAATTTTTACACAATATATCTTAAGCTCTTAGGATCAAAATCTTAGTTTTGAGTTTTCAGGTTTGAACACTCGAAGTAATAGAAATATGCTCATCAAGTTCGGTTAAGAAATCTGTCAAGGTTCTTGACGTTGGTACTAACGCAGATCGGATCGGCTCAGATTCGGATGCTCAAATCTCAACGAAAAATTCTAAAAACTTACAATAATGTTCTAAACTCATAGATCTACAATTCTTATGTTCAACACCAATCCTAGATCGGCCTAGATCCATGGTCAAAATAACCAACAAGATTGAGAGTGAAATCTGCCAAAGTTCTAAGATCCAGATTTAATACTCTTCGGTTTTGGGTTGGTTTCAGGTTTCAAAACAACATGAAAAATTCTAAAATTTTTACAGAAGCTAGACCAAAGTCTTAGGAACACTTTTCATGTTTTGAGTTTTTTTGTTTGAGCAGCTTTAGAGGTTCGAAAAATTCATACGAAAACGCTGCGTTGAGGGTTTTTCTTGTTGACAGATTTTTATTAATTTTCTTGAGTTGAATCTCTATGTTTGGTTGTATTTTAAGTCACCCAAAACCATAGTAAGGTTAACTTACGAAGATTGTGTTCTTGAGTCGTCCAAACACCTACGAACGGATCTACGAAACGCAAAGTTCCCGACTTTGGCCACGAACGTATTTGCAATCAACGATTCAAGAGTTAGATTGGGGATTTGAGAGGAAAAAAAAAGAGATTGAGAACCTAAGGTACTACTTACCAAAGATCTAAGCACTGTGATCCTTGATCTACACACTTCCTCGGTCGGATTTGGTTGCCGGAAAGTCGCCGGAAGTTCGCCGGAAAGTCGTCGGAAGGTATTTTGGCTTTGGGAGAGTTTTGGGAGTGAAGAGGGGATGGGAATGGCTGAAATGGGGTGTTGGGGGTGTATTATTGCCATTAAAGGGACAAGAATCCGACAAGTGATCGGCTGCTACAGTACCCGCACGTGCTACAGTAGTGCTACAGTACTGCTACAGTACTGCTACAGTAGACACGTGCTACAGTAACTTTTAAATTTTTTTTTTTTTTTTTAATATTAAGATTCCTTCTCTACAAAAATAAAAATCATAATGTGGGAATTATCCGTGATTGTTGGGACAATTCGATAAACTCGTTTCGAGTTGTTATCTTCCGATAAATAATAAATTCCGCTCTCTCGGAATTATTTCGGTTTTAATAATTTAAATCCAATTCTTTATTTTTGGATTTAAATTTTCGATGGCGATTTCTCGGGTATTACAATCTACCCTCCTTAAAAATCAACTTCGTCCCCGAAGTTGCGCGACTTATTGATCGATTGATTGATTGCGATTGTATCATTGTGTTTTGTTGTTTAATATTATTTGACTGAACCCAGAATTGAAATTTCCAAGTTGCCTACGTACCCTGTGAAGGGATCAAGTCATTACGTAGTTCAAAAAGAATTTATTTGGGATACAAAATATTCGAGTTTCGAAATAAATGCTTATGCATTCTTACGGGGTATTACATCCTCCCCCCCTTAAGATTACAGTTATGTCCCCATAACTGCCTATGTATTATTCACAACCATGTTCGGGTATCATCGCATATGATCCTTCCTCAGTATTCTTCTAGGTGTCATTTTAGAAGCACGCGAAGATGAGTTTCTAAGTGATCAAGATTTATGACTAAGGCAAGGTTAGTCTGAAGTTGGCGCTTCTAAGTCAAGATCATGTCGAGTTCTAAGGTAGGAGTGTTTCTTATTACCGATAATTCACATAAAAAGGGTTAGTGTATTTATGTATGCATATGCATATGTGATCCCCCCAATAAAAAAAAAATTTTATGCATGCCTTTATTTATCCATGGGTTTTAAAAAAATAAATTTATTCCATGGATAGGTTAAAATAAGGATAAAAGGTTTGGGCCACTATATTGGGCCGAATGAAATAAATTATTTGGGCTTTAAATAAAAACAAGGTTATTGGGCCAAAAATAATTTCTTGGGCTTCTAAAAAAAATTTTGGGCTAAAAATTTGGGCTTTAACTTCAAAATAATAATTGGGCTCTTTAAAATATAATAGCTTCAAAATAATCCGGGCTATGTAAAATAATAGCTTTAAAATATTCCGGGCTCTGATACCAACTTGTAACACCCCGGTTTTGGTAACCCAGGCCGGGATGCCACCGCCACACCTCCCTAGCAAGATACGGTTTCTCCGAGCTCACTAAAGAGATGCAAGGCTATGGTTTTTCAGAATTTAAAATATTCAAACAGCCCATTCATATATAATTTAAAATTTATACATCAAAGTTGCAGCGGAAATTTTAATTTGTGCAGCGGAAATAAAGTATAAGGGCCGACATGGCCAAAACACGGGTTAAACAGTCCCGTTCATGCAAGTTGTAATTAAATGCAGGGATTTAAAATAAAGATTTCCCCTAATGTTCCCATGTATGCATATGACGATGCATATTCTTCGTACTCTGTAAGAAAAAGGAGATATATGGTTTGGGTCAGCAAAAAAACGCGTTGAGTAAGTTAACACATAGCATGGGTTAGGGGTTTCAAAGCCTTTAATTAAAAATTTATAAAACATTTCTTGTAGGTAATGCCCAATTTAAGTTAATCATCCACTAATAAATAAATGGCATGATTTAAAGACATGAATAATGCCGTAAGTAAGTAAATAAAAATTTGAGCTTTTTAATATATTTCCCGTTACGCCATCATCTCAACAATATATCATTTAGCCGGTGATCCGGCGGCCGCAGCCAATATCAAAAGTATCATTTAGCCGGTGATCCGGCGGCCTCAGCCAATTTCAATAGTATCATTTCTCAAAATATTTTTCGTTTCTTTTATAGTTCACCATTCACCAGGGCTCTTGTGACCGCAATCCTCATAATCAATATTTCCGCAGGAAAACATTCAATCGCCCTTGGGGAATCTAACCCGCAAGAACTCAATACATCCTAGGGAATCAAACCCGTAGGAAAACATACGATCGCCCTTGGGGAATCTAACCCGCAAGAACTCAAATACATCATAGGGAATCAAACCCGCATGAATCATATTGATAATATCAAACTTGGTCACAAGTCCCCAATGTTTCAAAAGAATTCTTTTAAAGAAAATGTTTTTATTTGGTGTAACGGGATTTTTCAAAAGTATAGATATATCGTAATTCAACGTCTCGACCGTTTGTTTCGAATTTCAAAATCTCTTCGATTTAAAAATCATTTGGCGTCACAGTTTACGCCTTTTTGGTTTAAAAATCCATTTCTTAGGCGATTAATTTGAAATTTTCACAGTATCTCAAAAACATCCCAATGAACAACTTTCGTGTTTTAAGTTTTTCGGAAAAACAATGGGAAGCATGTCAAAAATCGAGTTTTCGACTCAAATAGTATGCTGTCAGGATTCAGGTTTGACACCCTTCAAAGATTTGACTTTTTGACATATCAAATGGACTTCAAAAATTCTGAAATTTTACAGACACATACTAGACTTGATTTCCAACAACTTTTGTTTAGAACTCAAAGATTGGTTCGGGCTAGAAGTGATAGGAATAAGCTCCTCAAGATCGGTTATGAAATCTGTCATCCTTTGAAAATTCTTAAAAACGCAGAATATGTCCGATACGATTTGGGGTATCAAAACTTGATGAAAATTTCTGAAATTTTTACACAATATAGCTTAAGCTCTTAGGATCAAAATCTTAGTTTTGAGTTTTCAGGTTTGAACACTCGAAGTAATAGAAATATGCTCATCAAGTTCGGTTAAGAAATCTGTCAAGGTTCTTGACGTTGGTACTAACGCAGATCGGATCGGCTCAGATTCGGATGCTCAAATCTCAACGAAAAATTCTAAAAACTTACAATAATGTTCTAAACTCATAGATCTACAATTCTTATGTTCAACACCAATCCTAGATCGGCCTAGATCCATGGTCAAAATAACCAACAAGATTGAGAGTGAAATCTGCCAAAGTTCTAAGATCCAGATTTAATACTCTTCGGTTTTGGGTTGGTTTCAGGTTTCAAAACAACATGAAAAATTCTAAAATTTTTACAGAAGCTAGACCAAAGTCTTAGGAACACTTTTCATGTTTTGAGTTTTTTTGTTTGAGCAGCTTTAGAGGTTCGAAAAATTCATACGAAAACGCTGCGTTGAGGGTTTTTCTTGTTGACAGATTTTTATTAATTTTCTTGAGTTGAATCTCTATGTTTGGTTGCATTTTAAGTCACCCAAAACCATAGTAAGGTTAACTTACGAAGATTGTGTTCTTGAGTCGTCCAAACACCTACGAACGGATCTACGAAACGCAAAGTTCCCGACTTTGGCCACGAACGTATTTGCAATCAACGATTCAAGAGTTAGATTGGGGATTTGAGAGGAAAAAAAAAGAGATTGAGAACCTAAGGTACTACTTATCAAAGATCTAAGCACTGTGATCCTTGATCTACACACTTCCTCGGTCGGATTTGGTTGCCGGAAAGTCGCCGGAAGTTCGCCGGAAAGTCGTCGGAAGGTATTTTGGCTTTGGGAGAGTTTTGGGAGTGAAGAGGGGATGGGAATGGCTGAAATGGGGTGTTGGGGGTGTATTATTGCCATTAAAGGGACAAGAATCCGACAAGTGATCGGCTGCTACAGTACCCGCACGTGCTACAGTAGTGCTACAGTACTGCTACAGTACTGCTACAGTAGACACGTGCTACAGTAACTTTTAAAATTTTTTTTTTTTTTTAATATTAAGATTCCTTCTCTACAAAAATAAAAATCATAATGTGGGAATTATCCGTGATTGTTGGGACAATTCGATAAACTCGTTTCGAGTTGTTATCTTCCGATAAATAATAAATTCCGCTCTCTCGGAATTATTTCGGTTTTAATAATTTAAATCCAATTCTTTATTTTTGGATTTAAATTTTCGATGGCGATTTCTCGGGTATTACAAAAACATTATGAATTTAAATAGAACAACTTCCTGTATTGATGAATTCAGAATTCAATTCCATCCCATGAATCCCGCCGCCGATGAAGATCGAATCTGAATCCGCTGGAAAATCCATACAAAAGGTCTGAATTGCACCGTGATGTATGGTGCAACCCTACAACACGAATTCAAAACCTAATCTAATATAATATTGAAATAATCTAATGGATTGATGAAGAAATGATGTGGAGATGGATTGTAGATGAAGGAGATGAGTGGAGTATGAATTGTGATGTTCTCTGGTGTTCTGGGCGTCAATCGGGATGAGAAAAAAATGAAAAACCCGCTCAAAACCGACTTGAAAACTTCCCAAAACTGACCCAAATCGCGACCATGGCGTAAAATTACGCTAGCAGAGAAGATTTGGCGCAAATGGCCTGATTTACGCTAGCTTTTGAAATTTAGAATTTTGGCTCTTCAGTTCTGGCGTAAAATGACGCTAGCTTGAGGTTTCTGGCGTAGTTGGCCTTGCCTACGCTAGCTCAGACTTGTCAAATTTTTCATCTTTCAATGTTGGCGTAAACTGACGCTAGCTTTTGTTTCTTGGCGTAGTTGGCCTTGCTTACGCCAAGAATGACTTGATTCAATTCTTTTCTCCTCTTCTCCTCACCTCTATTTATGCTTTCTTCATCCCATTGCAACCTACAAAATCACATTCAAAACTCATCAAGATAAATCATTATAAATCATCAACTTTAAATGTGATTTTAATCTTATTTCCCTAAAATTCTAATATAATATCCTAAGTTAAAAACTCACCCAAAACATAACAAAAACATACAAAAATGAGGATTTCACTCTAAAATTTATTGAATATATGGCTTGGAAATGGCTTAAACGATAGCATCCAAAAGAGGCTATCAGGTACCCGATTTTGTTTTCTTGTAGGCGCGTGCCCCTATCACTTCATAAAAACCCGAAAAAACAATGTAACAATTGTCCCCAAAAACTCAATAACAGCTTACGTAACTCATCACTTTGGAATCAAAACAACACTCCAAGAACAGTTTGAAGATATCAAGAACACTCTTGAAGATTTGATGAACTCCAAGAACATCCAAGCTCTCAAATCTCACTCCGAACCCCAAATATCCCAACTGTTTTTGTGCTCAGAATGCACAAGTAATGTGATAAACTCAAACACAGCCATAGAAACGCAAGAAATGAACATCGTCGTCTTGAAGCTCCGACTGGGAGCACCCAAGAAGCCCTCCATTCCGTTCACCATCTCCAGCTAGTTGTTTCTGCGAATCCGTTCATCAACAGGGCGTCGCCCCTAACTCGCCGCTGCCAACAGTTCACTTCACTCATCCAAAAACCTCCAGAAAACCCTTGTCGTCTTCCTTGGGCAAGCTTCCTCCAATTCCGACAAGCACGGGCGGACAAGACGACAAAACTAGGGGGGCCAATGACCTTGTCCGGTATAACCTCTCCAAATTTTATTAAGCTTGTTAATAGAAACCTTAGACATTGGAAGCTGCAAGCTAGGATCTTATTCCAATAACTGAATATCAATTTATCAATATCAAGTCTTTGCGATTGAGATGACCAACTTTCTGAAGCCAGATAATTGCTTCAGAAGTGAGATTGGAACAACTTATTTGTAATTGTAAAATATTTTAACCCGGGCGAACGTCAAGAACATGATGAGTAGTAATTTGTGTGGCATGGGCTCCACCACCCCTTTCTCAGGCCTTCAGTGGCTCATAAAAAAAAAAAAGAACATTATGCGTAACAAAGTGGGATTGAGAATATAATAGAGTGGAAAACATAAATGGATATATATATTTTTAGAAAAGAAACTTAGATAATTAAGAGGTATTATAAAATCTTTTAAGATACAAAATATCCTCAAATTTTATTTTATGGCAATTAATATAAAAATTTGAGAGGGCACAAACAAATCTCATTTTTTAAGTACAATTAGCATATAATTTATTTTTTAACGTTATATATATCCTACTAAATCTAAAAAGTTTGAGGGGGATCCATGGCCCCCAAAACATATACCTCCCTCCGCTACTGCCGGCAAGTGGCGATCAACGAGTATGACACAGCAGCAATGTCTCCCGCGGGCATTTATCACCACCGCCGGGACCACCATTTGTCTTCCACAAATGCTGCTGCTCTTCTTGTCAACCTCTGGACACGTCCATCTCCGGTGAAGCTCCCACACAGACCAACGATTCCCGTCAGCTGTCAAAGTTGGGAAAAGCCCTACCGGTCGCCAATCAAGCCCTATCAGCTCACTGCCGGCAATTCCCGTCACCAGTGGCGAAACCAGGATCCTCAATAAGCGGGGGCCGATTTAATTAAAAAAATTCACAAAAAAAAGTACCTCAAAACCAAATGAAACCCATTTTATTTTCTAAAAAGTAAAGGAAAAAAACTTAATGGGATGGAGATAGATAGCAGTTAGATGTTAGAAGTTGCTCATACTCTTGCTTTTCTTTTTTGTTATTGCATTGTTCAAACTTTAAACTCATAGTTAAAATAGTTAGACTTTGGGATTTATAAGATGGTAAATTAGTGATGGAACGGCAAAAAAGCTACTGGAGAGGAAGATGATACAAAATCTAGTATAGAACAAATTAATTTTAATCCAATATAAATGGGTCAAGAACTATTGAATTATAAATAACGTTGATTTGTTAAATAATTAAGAATGGATGATCCATCTTAACCATATTTATCATAGATAAATATATATAATATCTACTTCTATGTGGCATATTTTATGGGGAGGCCAAGGCCATTCCTATGGCATGCTTGGTTTCGCCCCTGCCCGTGACCGTCGTTCTCTTCCTTCTAAGCTCTGTCAAGCTGTGGCACAGACCAGACCATTGGCATGGACCCCGGCCACTCATCATCTTCTCCGAAGAGAGCCACCGCCGAACTCACCTTCACTCCGGCCATCTTCATCGTCGGCATCTTCACTATCACGGACCTCCAATCACCGACCATGCCATCTCTGGCCATTTCGAACTCTGTCAGTGCCACCACAAACAGCCGCCATCGCAACCCTTGAGGACAATGGTCCCCATCGCACCACCTCCATCGTGTCTCTCTCTTGAGCCATCGTCCAGCCACCATCGCACCAACTCCATTGCCATCGAACACTAGCACACTATTGCCTCCATCCAGTGGCGATTCCAGGAATTACAACCAGGGTATGCAAATTGTTTAGAAAAAATATAAATAATTAATGTATCAATTTTTTTTACTCCCATCCAACTTTCCTATTTCATTTCTGCACACACATCAATGCACTTTTTAAATTGTGAATATCTCAAAATATGTACAATAAAAAATTATGTAAATTATATATTTGGAAACTACATGATTACACGATTCTAACAAGACTCAACTCGACTATTTTCTATCAAATATATATTTGCAATAAAATTGATTCAAATTTAAATAATGAACAGTGCCAAAAAGTCTAACAGGATAAGTAAGGTGGGACGGAGATAGTATTTTTTTTGCTGAACAGCATATACAGGCTAGGAAAGGAATGGTGTGAGTTCATGCCACACAAATTATAAAGGGACAAAAGGGGAGGCATAGAGGGCCGGGTAGGAAATCGAACCCCCAACCTTTTGGTCAAGTCATCTTCAAATATGTCAATTACTGTTGAAATTATGCCTCAATTCTT
The DNA here is from genome assembly GCA_030278955.1 of Hygrophila difformis. Lineage (NCBI taxonomy): Eukaryota > Viridiplantae > Streptophyta > Magnoliopsida > Lamiales > Acanthaceae > Hygrophila > Hygrophila difformis. Next base: position 24,395,808 of record JAOANR010000010.1, read on the forward strand.
TGTATTGAAGCCTCTTAATCATGGCCATGATGCCGAGTATTGTAAGCGTTGAATTTTACAGAATAGGAGGTCTGTCTTAGTCATGGTCATGACTAGTGAAGATGTTGTTCGCTGGAGCAATTTTTTCTTCTTAATAGGTGGTTTTTATCCATTTTAGTGGGCTGAAAATTGTCTCTCTCTCTCTCTGCATACGAAAATTACATCTTCTCCACATTAGAATCCATCTTTTTCTTCAACCATTGAGAGAATCATTCTATCTTGTGAGAGTTTTGTGAATGTAATTTTACTCTCCATTTCGATCCATAGTGGATTTCTTCGTCGTCCGTGGTTTTTCCCGTTTTGGGCTTCCACGTATATCTTGTGGTCATTTTTACATTCTTGAATCTCTTAAATTCTCTTCAATTTTTATTCGGAAGATCCTTACTTCCCTAACAAGTGGTATCAGAGCGTGGTCTATAATTGAATATGTCGTTTGTGAAATTTGAGATCGAGAAATTTGATGGCAGGATTTCTTTTACTACATGAAAAATCCAAGTGCGGGCAATTCTAGTTCAAAATGGATTGAAGAAGGCTTTGGATGGAAAAAATAAGAAGCCAGCCACTATGTTAGACGGCGATTGGGAAGATTTGGATGAAAAGGCATTGACTGCCATTCAATTGATATTTTCAAAGAAAGTTCTACGAAAACAACGGTTTTGGATTATGGAATAAATTTGAATCACTATATATGACGAAGTCTCTTGCCAATAATCTTCGTTTGAAGGAACGTCTTTATACCATCCATATGTCTGAAGGTACATCGATTCAGTCACATTTGGATGAATTTAATTCAATCTGTATGGATTTAGAGAATCTTGATGTGAAAATTGATGATGAAGATAAAGCTGTGATATTGATTGTCTCATTATCTCCCTCATATAAGCAGTTTAGAGAAATCATGCTTTATGGAAATTCTGATACTCTATCTTTTGATGATGTTAAGTCAAATTTGTTGTCGAAAGAGAAATTTGATCATGATAGTCATGTTGATGATAAGGCAGCGGGTTTACTTGTTCGTGGGAGGAAATGTTGGAGATAGAAAGTGACTTTCTAAGTCAAGGAGACGAAAGCCGAATGTAATTTGCAATTATTACAAGAAGTGGGATTGGTGATTGTTATAAGTTGAAGAATAAGAAAGAAAGAGAGAAAAAAGGCAAGAAACCAGCTGCTGATGTTATTAATTCTGATTCTGATTCAGGAAAGGAGCACATTTTGTCTGTGACTTATGAAAAGCAGTCACAAAATGAGTGGATAATGGATTCAGGTTGCACATTCCATATTTGTCCTAACAACCATTGGTTTGTATGATTAGAAGCTACTGATAATGGTATAATTTTGATGGGAAATGATGCTCAATGTCGTATTGTTGGAATTGGTTCTATCCAGATAAAAGCTCGTGATGGAAATATTCGTACTCTTACGAATGTGAGATATGTGCCTGATGTTAAGAGAAATGTAATTTCTCTTGGTACTCTTGAATCTATTGGATACAGGTATTCTGCTGAAGGTGGAGTCTTAAAAGTTTCTATAGGTGCTCGCGCCATTCTGAAAGCAAATCGTGTTGGGAGTCTTTATGTTTTGGAATGCTCTATAGGGACAAATCCAACTGCAGCTGTTGCATCATCATCATCATTAAGTGATCCAGATTTCACACGTTTATGGCATATGAGATTAGGCCATATGAGTGAAAAAATGATTGAAATTTCTCAGTTCAAAATGATTTCTTGGTGATAAAGGGATCAATAAATTGAAATTCTGTGAAAATTATGTCTTTAGAAAGAAGAAAAGGGTAAGCTTCTCTACAACTACTCATCCGCACGAGTGGTATTCTTGATTATATACAATCAGATTTATGGGGACCATCTAGAGTTCCATCTTTCACTGGGAAAAGATATATGATGACATTGATTGATGACTTTTCTCGGGAGATCTGGGTGTATTTCTTAAAGTACAAGAATGAATCTTTGGATACTTTTAAGAAGTGGAAAGCCCTCGTTGAGAATCAAACCGAGAGAAAAGTGAAGACACTTGGAACTGATAGAGGTTTGGAGTTTTGTAGCAAGGAATTCAATGAGTTCTGCACTTTCCATGGGATTTCTAGGCATAACAGAATGGTGTTGCAGAACGAGTTAATAGAACTCTTTTGGAGAGAGCTCGTTGTATGCTTTCTAATGGCGGACTATGGAATCGCCGAGGTTTATGGGCTAAAGCTATTTCAACAACTTGTTATTTGGTGAATCGATCACACACTCGGCTATTGACTTTAAAGTTCCAGAAGAATTTTGGACAGGTAATCCTGTTGATTATTCTATTCTTCTTGTTTTTTGTTGTCCAGATTATGCACATGTTAGTGAGGATAAATTGGTACCTAGAGCTTTAAGATGTATTTTTCTTGGTTATTCATCTGAATCAAAAGGCCATCGCTTGTGGTGTACTGATGATAAGTCACAAAAGTTGATTTTGAGTAGAGATGTAACTTTTGATGACAAAAATATGTTGTCTTCTCAAAACAATGTTGTTCATCCTCCACAAAGTTCAAGTGAACAACCTAGAACTAGTGAGAAGGTGGAGGTAGATCCAATACCTTAAAAAGAAAATCAACAAATTGAAGAGTATATTACTACTGAACATGCTCCAACAGAAGAAGTGGGTCCTTCAATTGCCAGAGATCATCCAAGGAGAAACATTAAACCACCATCTAGATATTCTGAGGAGTTTGTGACTGCATATGCACTTTTTGTTGCACAAGAAATCAATGAAGTAGATGAACCTGTCAGCTACTCTGATGCTATTGCTTGTGCTGAGTCGTCTAAGTGGATGGTGGCTATGAATAAAGAAATTGAAAGTCTTTATAAGAATGGCACGTGGAATCTTGTTGAACTTCCAAGTGGCAGACATTCATTGTAATGTTAAGTGGATCTTCAAGAAAAAAGAAGGTATTCCAGGGGTTGAAAAACCTCGATTTAAAGCACAATTGGTGGTTAAAGGATTTAGTCAGCGTGAAGGTGTTGATTAATGAGATATTTTCACCTTTTGTAAGACATACATCAATTCGTGTCTTATTTGGTTTAGTTGCTCAGTTTGATTTGGAGGTAGAGCAACTTGATGTCAAGACAGTCTTTCTTCATGGAGAGCTTGAAAAGAAATTTACCAGAAGGTTTTGTTGTTCCTGGAAAGGAAAATTTAGTCTGCAAGTTAAAGAAGTCTCTTTATGGCTTGAAGCAAGCACCGAGGCAGTGGTACAAAAGGTTTGACTCTTTCGTGATCAAGCAGGGGTATTCTCGTAGTCAGTATCATGATTCTATTTATTTTCAGAAGTTTTCAGATAAATCTTTTGTCTATTTACTGCTCTGTGTAGATTACATGTTGATTGCCTCTCATGACATGTTTTTTATTGTTGAATTGAAAGCTCAATTAAGCAGTGAATTCGATATGAAAGAGTTGGGTGCAGCTCAGAAGATTCTTGGAATGGAAATTGTTCGAGATCGTAGTGCTGGTAAACTTTTCCTTTATCAAAAGTCATATGTGGAAAAGGATCTTAAACGTTTCAGCATGAAAGAATGTAAGTTTGTTTCCACTCCTTTAGCTGCACATTTCAAATTATCTGGAGCTGATTGCCCTAAGTCAAATGATGAGATAAATTATATGGCAAATGACCAAATGTTTCTTATTCAAGTGGTGTTGGTAGTCTTATGCATGCAATGGTTTGTACTAGACCAGATTTGACATATTGTAACACCCCCACAAACCAACATGAGCTCTTTCCAGTATGCTTTTGGCATCACTCACGCACACCCTGGGGGACTTCCCAGGAGGTCACCCATCATAAAATTACCCCAAGGCAAACACGCTTAACTTTGAAGTTCTTATAGGTAGGTTACCAAGAAAGAAAGGTATCTTGTTTGTATGAGTAGCTTATTTCACTCTATTTAAGCCATATTTCGGGGTATTACATTCCTCCCCCCTTAAGATCGCAACGTCCTCGTTGCACTCGGCTATCCACATCCCATGGACGCCACAACCATCCACATCACGTAGATCTTTCCCTCCGCTAAGTACCTGAATACCACAGCACGCGGTCGCGGTCTGGCTCTGATACCATCTGTAACACCCCTATCTTTGGCACAACGGAAAGACGGGGTGCTACTCTAGATGTTACCGGCTCCAGAGTAAAGGTTGTCCCCACAAAACAACATGAGCTATTTCCAGTGCGCTTTTGGCCTCACTCACGCACACCCTGGGAGACTTCCCAGGAGGTCACCCATCCTAGAATTACCCCAAGGCAAGCACGCTTAACTTTGGAGTTCTTATAGGATGGTTACCAAGAAAGAAAGGTACCTTGTTTGTTTGAATAGCTTATTTCACTCCATTTAAGCCATATTCCGGGTGTTACACATATGTTGTTATTATTGTGAGCCGTTATATGCATAATCCAAGGAAGGCTCATTGGAAAATTGTTAAGTGGATATTGCGATATTTGAAAGATTCATCGCATCTCGGTTTAGTCTTTGATCGAAACAAAATGGCTTTTTTTGGTGTGAATGATTTTGTGGATTCTGATTATCCGGTGATTTGGATACAATAAGGTCTCTTTCGGGTTATTTTTTTACTGTTTGTGGATGTGCTAGTAGTTGGAAATCGTCACTTCAATCAGTTCATCCATTGAGAGAATCGTTCCATCTTGTGAGAGTTTTGTGGATGTAATTGTACTCTCCATTTCGATTCACAGTGGATTTCTTCGTCGTCCGTGGTTTTTTCCCATTTTGGATTTCCACGTATATCTTGTGTTTATTTTTATATTCTTGAATCTCTTATATGCTCTTCACTTGTTTATATGCAAGATCCTTAAGTCCATAACAATTACAATACTATTTGATACACAGACATTTTCTGAAAAAATATAATAAATTCATCTACTTCATCTAGTATATTTTTCAACAATATGGCAATGATGAATCATTTAATATTTTATCACCCATATGATTTCACTATTCGGATTTAGAATCTTCATCGCAGGAAAAACTCTTTTAATTGTTGTAGATGTCACAAACAAAATTAAGGATAGTTGGATACATAAGTACACCAAATTATGTGCATTTATGCTTATTTTTTTCAACCAACTTTCAAATAAGAACCCTAGTTCCAGAAACATCGGAAAACATCCAGATCCTGGTATCTCTAATATAGTTGTTGATTTTCATGCATTTCAAGGGCAACATTATCTCACTCATATGAATAAAACTAATAAACAGTAATTTATAAAACCAACTTCATTAAATGTAACAGAGAAACAAACTCAAAGCAAAAAATATTTATCAAAAGAGTAATGGCTTAACCACTACACACTGTATTTTCATCACTTTACTCAAGATATTTAAGTATACCAACAACGGATCGGAATAAAACGAATTAATCAATCTCACTATTATAAAATAATAATAATTTCAAAATTTATTAAAAAACAAAAATATATAAAATATTATTTTTTTTAAAAAAAATTAGGGGTGTCAGCTTATCCCCTCAAGCCCCCTACATTCGCCACTGTCTCCATCGAACCACTCGTACGTCTTCTTTTGGCAAATAAATTGGCAGGGCCTGGAACTTGCAATCCCCAAGAGCCAACACTAGTAGACTTCCTTTTTGGACCTTGAACTCATGCCCCCTTGCCGACGAATGCCCATGGTCCACACCATTCGAATGAGGAGAAAAGATGGGAAACATTACCAAAGTCTATGCCTATGTGCGATGGGCTCATGCCGATCGTACATGGGTAGGTCCATCGTATATGAGATTTTCCATCATACTAAGGATGCCAATCGCACCAAAGAGATGATGGGACAACACCAGATTTGACATAATGGGTTTTTTTGACATTATTGGCCTAGAGTTCCGTGATTTTAATATAAAAAGATGTTCCCCATTAGATCAATCGCTTCAGAAAATTCAAAAACACACCGAAGTGTTACTAGAACACTGTTCAACTCGAGTTCTCGCTTAAGTAGGTATAGTAGTTTATTTTCCTGCAATGTAGTACAATATCTGTTAGTTTTAACGTATGTTAGCATGTAAATAGTTGTTTTAACCTTTTTAGAGTAGTCAAATCCATATTTTAATGCTTTGTAGTATTAGAATAAACTGGGGATCATCCCAATAGTTGGTGTTCTTGATTTTTTATTGCTTTTTCATTGATGAATATACAAGAAAAGCTTCCAAATCTGATACGTATTCTTGCAAGAACAATTGTTCTTAATTTATTTTTGTTCATTTATGGCTTTAAATACATGTTTTGGGTTGACTACGATGTTATTAAGGTCTGTTCTGCACGCAGAGTTGTAGCTGCGAGCTAGAGCTGTGGGAGCTGTAGCTGTAAGTTCTATTTAAGTGTTCTATTATTGTAGTTGTCAAAAAATGTATGAAATGACATAAAAGGATAAATATTTATGTAGACTATTGCGTTAAAATTGTAATTTGACATAAATAAGCTTGCTAGCTTATTTTTGAGACTACAATAAGTAGCACTGAAAAGAAGCTTCCAAAAGTTTCCAAAAGTTCCCAAAAGCTAGTGTACAGAACAGGGCTTTTATTTTGAAATAAAAGCTAAAGCTACCAAAAGCTCCCAAAAGCTGCATGCAGAACAGACCCTGAGTGACTGAGTCTTACTGAATATTTATAATGTCTTAGGTTGACTTAGAATGTTAAATAAATGCATGAATGTTGGGTTTCGAGCATATTTGTAGCCTTAGATTTCTATTTAATGTTTTAGGATGATTAGATAATTTTTTAAGGTTCATAATTAGTTTTAGGGTTTTAATGCTTTTATTTAAATCTTTCCTTAAATCTATTTTTTATGCTTCCATAGATTAATTTAGGTGTTCTTCATGATCGTCTTTAGTTTTAGATGTTAAAATGATAGAAATGGGTTTAATTTGATGTTTGTAGCTTTAAATTTATTTTCGTGTTGGAAACTCACTGTTTATGCATGTTGTGAAAATCTGGAAATTTGCATAAGTATGAAGTGCAATAGACCCTTGTGCGATGGGTAACATCATCGAACACATGCCCATCGTACCAAATGCATATGTGTGGAAAACATAACTATTGGAAAATATGACCCAGGTACGATGGACCAATGTCCATCGAACCACCATACCCATCATACCAAGGTCTGCTTTATTTTGCAAATCCCCAAAAATCACTTTTTGCATTGTCTATTTCATCCAGGTACGATGGACCTATGTACGATGGCCACCGCCATCCTATGCACCTTCCCCATTGCACCAGACCTTTAATTTTGAAAAAGCCAAAAATTATTTTTAATTCCAATGTGCAAGTTACATTAATTACGATTGACCAATGCCCATCGTACCGAATACGATGGACCAATGTCCATCGTATCACCCTATTATCCATTGCACACATCTTTTCCAAAGTTTACAAAGGACTGAGTACGATGAACATTACATGTACGATGGACACATGCCCATCGTACCACTTCCCCATCGCACCCATATGCTTGTTCCCAAAAAAAATTATTATTTTATTTTCCATCCTTTGTGTTGTGGGCCCTTATATTGTATGATGGGCTTAGGCCATTGTACAGTAAACCCATTACACACATATTGATTTCCAGAAAATGTCTTAAAATGAATGGGCAATTAATAATTGCACAGTATCAAAAAATCATTTATTTCCTTTATTTTCATTTCATGTTTGTGTGAAGTAGGTAATAAGGAATATCACTGACCATTCTTGGCGAAAGACCTCTTCATCGGGATCCAATTAGCTCTTCATTTGTGTATTAATTACCATATGCTATTTTGCATGATCTAAACAGTAATTTTTGTGGAAGCTTTGCCGAAAGGTCCCTTCACGGGGAGATAATTAGCCATCATTTAGTTGCTATTTGGATACAATTTTATTTTCTTTACCTTAATTTCAAACCCGAATCCTGATTTGTACCGAGAATCAGTTGATATCGGTCAATGTCATCTGATTATTGCTGTAAAAAGAGAACATGTGGGTTTTTATCAATATTCACACATAGTAGAGGCCTAAATGACAGCGAAACTATCATCGAAGGTTTTTCTGTTGTCTAACAATCATCCCACCCAAATAATTGGGGACTGGAACACAGATAACTGAATCCATCACCCTAATTATTTTGCAATTTTTTTAGCCAAAAATATAATGTTCTTTCAACTCTCTCCATCTCAAGGCTACTACATCTTTTTGTAACAAATTCTGTCTAATCCTACCTTACATTTTGGGATAAATTTATTTTATCATTTTATATTAGATTATGCATGATGTTATTATGTAGGTATTGTGGTTCAATTATTTTGGGATCATTCCCTGGGACATAGAAGTCTTGATTTAAACAAATGTCTCATAATAAATTTCCAACAAAATTTCATTTATAAAATCCGGATCTGAGCAATGAATAAATTCAACAGTTATGACTAATTCATATTCGACCTTCGGTTGATTTTAGGAAACTGAAGCAGAGTCAGCGAGTATGTCTCATTCAGGCCGAAAAGGATCTGTATTTTAATTGAGAGTTTAGTACCTGTCTTATAGTGAATAATTTTCAAATAACAATTTGTTTTCCGAAATTGATGTATGTTGGAAATTTGGTATTAGATACCTACACTAACTCAGAGGCCTAGGAATCTGAAGAGGTATGATAAATAATATTATAGGAACAACATATAGGCCTTAGTTATTTTCTAAGGTAGGGTTGAGTATTCTTTCAAATACTATCATCTTCTTCCAAAGCCTAATTTTGAGTCTTGACTAAGTGCATCCATGACAAACTAATTTATTAGTCTGTTTCATTTAGTGTGTATCTTATAAGAACATGGATGTTGTAAACACTTGATGTTTACAAGTGTTTGGAAATCTTGATCTGCATCCAATCACCATGACTGAGGCCTCTTTATACTAACAGAACGAGACTCTATTAAAACTTCCGAGTGATAGGCATTTTAAATGATTTCTTACCGCTTTCTTTTAAATACTTTTATAGAGGTCACTCGAATGTGATAGAAGTTGTGAGCCGCGTATAAGGTTTAAGAGTTATGGAAGAGTTTTAGGCTTTAATTAAATATTTGGGTGTGACCGGGGGAATGATGGGAGTACTTGGCATTTCAGTTAATGATGTGTTAGGTGTTGTTTGTCCACCACAGATAAATAACATACATTGGTCGGGGCAGTTATGCGTCTGTACTATTTTCTTAAGAACATGTAAATTATGATTATAAATACATTTCTGTTAAAGGAAACATGGTATAGAAAGCGTGAGAGTTAGCTAAGGGATTATCCCAAACAAATATTTTGTAACAAAATGAAGGTTTGATTGTATTTCATCTGAATCTTGTCCAAGCTTTATTCTTTTCTTCCTATCTCTTCTGTCACATTTTAAATCTGCTTTCTATACTTATATAGTGTAGCATAATAAATTTGTATCACCTTTCTTGAATAAATTTAATTGCTTTCTTAGATTAAATTACCCGCTTTCTAGAATAATTTTATTTGCTTTTGTAGCTTGGAATTAAATTATGTCAAGTAGTTGTTAGCTCAAAACAAAAACTTGAATGAGTAACCGAGTGAAAAGTCTTATAAAATGACGTGAAAAGTCTTTTGATTCCGTATGCTTTCGGGATACAGTTTCTTCACACGAGTAGTAAAAACATGACAACCTCTAAATATATACCTAATCCCAACTCCATCTTCATAAATTGGTTTCATCAAATATATTAAAATTGGGATTAACTATTTTTCTTAGAAATACTCGTGGTAGGAAATTATCAAATGTTTCAACTAATAAGGTGATTATAATACGAAAAATGAAAAGAGAACATCAAAAGTTAGTGGAAGATACTCCCATACGATGGTGGTCCCATCATTCGATGGAAGGTGTGTCCATTCGATGGACTGGACCCATCGAATATCCTCCATTTGGTCGAATGAGTGACCAAATCCATCGAATGAATTTTGAATTCAAGTCCATCTTTTCTCATGCCATGTGTGCGAGACCCACTCCATTGGATTAGGCTCTTCCTCCTTTGCTGGTTGGTGAAGTCCATTCGATGGACTCTTGTCCAACGAATCACTCTCATTCAATGGAGTGATGCCCATCGAATGGTGTCTCGAATGAAGGCTAAAACCTTAGCCAAAATTGCGATTGTTCACACCTGTATTATTTTACATGCCCTTGTCCAAATATATAAATACTAAATATAACAGTTCGACGATTCCAAAAATATAACCATAATTATCAGCCAACTCCGATGGTGGCAGTTGTGCACGTCTTCAATGTAGAATTAGGGAACCCATGCATGGCATGTATGGGCTTTCCCCGATTTCCTTCAAGCGTATCAGAATTAATTCTTCTTGCTTCCTTCTTCATTGTTAATTTCTACCTTGCAGCGCTTTCTCTCTAAGAAGGCTCGCAACCCGTTCAGTGAGTTCTTAGCTCGGCTTCTGGAGCATGGATCCTCCGGAATTATTGCTACAATCGATTTGGCTACTATGTCAGATGTATGGGAGATAAGACAATCAGCTGAGTTTCAATTGAATGGGTCCTGGAGATGTATATGGGTGTTGCAGTTCTTTAAATCTTGTTTATGCATGCTTAATGTTCTACATCAAACAACATAAAACCATGTTAAGCATTCTTTCTGGTGTTCAACAAAAGCAAAGCAACAAATAACAATAAATGCATGTATTCATTATGAATATAGTTAAGCGAATATGATCATTCTATAATGTTCAGTTTCCAGCTCACACTGTAAAGGAAAAGGCTAAAAAATCAACTTGATTAAAACCAACCTGAGTAGACCCTCGAGTAATGGTGTGCCCCTAATTCAGTCCCCCTAATTCAGTCGTGTCGAGTAGACCATGTTGTTGTCAAAATTCTTAATTCATGATGAGCAGTGTTGATATTGACCACTCAAAAATTACATCAGTACATACACTGTGTATGTTTATATAATATCTAGACATATTTATATATGAAATACATACGACTCTTCTATGCATTATGCATTTATGATTCGACTCTTGTATTTTTGACATGCAACCAATGCAAGGAATGAGATTTAGCAGGTATAATCTTATTTTAGCACAGTCTCCTCAAGTTAAACAAACCAACCAACTAATAAGCAAGAAAATAAACAATCAATAACAACAAATCATAACATGCATAAGCAAATATCTCCACCTTCCAAACAAGCACAACGGCTTGTTGTTGTTCAAACTCTGCATCTTCATATAAACAAATTCACCATCTTTAATAAAAAAAAAATTAAAAAAAATACTGTTCAACAATTGCATAAACCTATGTTTATCGATATGTAGAATCGAAAGTTCCGGTGGAAATTGGACTAAAGGTAGAGTATGAAATCATATGCATTACTTATATGAAGCAATACAAGAAAAAATGAATGGGAGACCTCAACAAATCAGTATTGAGAAACCGAAACAAATCAGTAACTGTTGAGTCCTATTTCAGAACTCTAGCCGTGAATTTTTCAACTCCAGATGTAACAAAAGACTTCAATAATGAGAAACCACTTGTGATTTTTTCAACTCCAGTTGTAACTGAAGACTTCAGCTCGCGAGCAAGCTTACGAGATTAACATTACAAATCTAACAATTTGAGCCATTTTAATCTTCCAATCAACATATGTAGCTCTTTAACCATCATGCAATTATCATAATTAAGAATTGTAGAATGCAACAATGCATGAACAAAAGAAGAGTCTTCACGTTCCAACTATCTAATTGCAGTGTCCGGAGATTTTCTGGCAGTGTAATTTATTTACCGAATGATTTGAATTAAATTTGACTTAAGATAAAACTTTAACTCTTACATTCCTCGAAAAAAAATATATCACCAATTTTTAATACTACATCCGTTCCTTTTTAATTGCCACGGACCCACATTTCATGCAATCCAGTACACATTTTCAATCTCCAATAACTCAAATTGCATACAAGTGAAATTTTTGAAACTTTGAAAATCTAAATCTATGTGGTTAGACGAATTATTATTTTTTGTCCTATATAACTGTATTAAAAAGTCGAATCAAAGTTACTCAATGAACAGTAACAAAACTCCTACCGTGTCAAATAAAAATGAACAGATGAAGTACATCATATCCCAAGTCTGGTACATGGTGTACAGCGAAAAGTCGAAACATTGGAAAACTGAAGTCCCTACCATGATCAGATAACTCATTTGTTGAGAGGGAAAACACCGAGATCCATTTGCAGTTTCGGCACTAAATAGACATTTTTCATTAGCAATGAAGATGTAGACATCGTGAACAACATCATGCATCATAACTTTATTTTCATCACCACAGTCCATAAGCAAGGAGCGACTTTAAGCTTCATAACTAGAGCAAATGTTGGTTCCCTTTGTTGTTCTAAACTTAGGGTGGCAAATACAGATACCGATACTGTAGCGTACTGAAATTTTCAGTATGGCACTATACCAATAACGGTATACATAAAGGATACCGAAATTTTCGGTATCCTTATAAATACCGTTACCAAACCGAAAATTATACCGTATCAAATTTTTAGTTTTTTTCCAAAACATACCAAAAATTCTACATACCGAAAATCGTTAAATACTGTCACAAATCGGCATACCGAACCATACCAAAAAAAAAAAAAAAAGCAAACCTATAGCGAAAAATATTTCACAAACTTGCCCTTCTAAGATCCAAATGTCTTAACACAACAACAAACATTAATATTCAATACAAACATTGAAAATAAAATTTTAATTTGCATCTTCAACCTCCACCTCCTCTTTGAGCCTTAAAAGTCGTTCAATACACAAACACAATCAATCCAGAGTAAGTAAAGTGTGATTGATACTTTAAGGAACCAAAAGTAAACAATTATATTTCCATGGCTGAAGAATGTATGGCTCAATAAGTTGATATCATTGTTCATAGTTGAATGTGTCCTAAATCTGCTCTAGCACCTGCCACATAATGATACCCGTGTGATAATTGGACAACAAAGAAACACCATGGTGAAGTAAACTCAGTGAAGGGCAAATATTTCAAAATTGACAGTGCAAATACATACGGTGATTGTCATATGAGATCCTTCAGCCACAGCCCACAGGAATGTCCTCCCAGCAATCTCCAACTGTAGACAAATACTACCTCCGTTTCTTTTTAAAGGTTACATTTCTCATTTGCACGTATGTCAATGCACATTTTCAACAATTAATAACTTAAATTCGGTATAAGTAAAAATTCTAAAAACTTGATATTTATAAACTACAAGATGAGACGAATCAAACAAGATCTCACTTGGCTATATTTTGTCTTCAATAACTATAATAAAAATAGAAGTCAAAGTGCTATAATGAACAGTAAAAAAAGTCAAAACGTAACATTTAAAAAGAAACGGAGGGAGTAAATACTATGAAATGTTACCCAAAATAGTGAAATGTTCGAATAATATTCCAATCAATTTAGCAATGTACACCCAAAAACACATTCAAGATATAGAAACAATAATCATCTGACTCCTTTTTCCAACTTTACATATAGGCCACAATACATTTTGCTACTCCCAAAATAATTACCTAACAAACCAATCAGCCAGATGGCATCTCCAAGATTTTCTAGAAACTTAAGATTCAGAAACCTAACAGCAGGTAAAGGATTACAACAAATATCCATCAATCCTTTCAATTTCTGAAAACAAAAGAAGAAGCTCGCATCAAGTCCCAAAGAACATTAAAGAAGGTCCTAAGCAAAAAAATAAATATCACCAATTTTTAATTCCTCACAATCCAAGTCACGTATATGGTATATGGCGAAATGTCGAAGACTTGAAAAAACTAAAGTCCCTACCATGAGCAAATAACTCATTTGTTGAGAGGGTAAACACCGAGATCCATTTGCAGCTTTGGACAAGTAGACATTTTTCTTTAGCAATGAAGATAGCCACATCATGAACAACATCGTGCATCTTAACTTTATTTTCATCACCACAATCCATAAGCAAGAAGCGACTTTTAAGCTCCATGACTCGAAAAATGTTGTTTCTCTTCGTTATTCTAAACCATGAAGTCGTTCAAACATCTTTAAACATCTTAATTTTTTATTTATTTATCTTATTGACTTTTTGTTAAAAAAAAAAGTAATTCAAAAAGCTAGTAAAACCGGCAGTTAATCGGATAAACCTACCGTATATCCTCTAAACCGATGGTTTTTCCTCTAAAATTTAAAGTTTGGCCCAATCTGAATCTTTGATTTTCAACAATCATTTAATCTCGACCATAAACTTATGTCATTTAAAACAAAAACAAAAACACAGGGACACCGCCGATTTGAAAAACCACAGGTACGGTTAAGGTTTTACAGCCTGTTCCAGTTGGAGAACCGGCCATCCAGTGGTTCGAACCCGCCGGTTCCATTTTATTAGCGCATCACTACCCATATTACATAATGCTAGGTTATTCAAGCTAATTTCAAATTCATCAGAACATAAACTACATGGCAAAAATAATGATTTTGCATCTTCATCTTGCAATAAGTCATAGCTTAGGCGCAAGGTTTGTAAACCTCATCCAACATACATCCTTCTTTCGAAATAAGTTTACAGGGCGAGGGGTAGACCATTACATTCTTTTCCAACCTTTTGAAAAATAGAGTCATATTTGATTCATCAGCACTCCATCTCTGTCCTTAAATGACAAGCATGCCTCTATTTCAGATAAGGTTTTCATTCAATTACCAAAATATTAAAAAAAAAATTAAAAAAAAAAAGAAATGTACCAAAAGAATCAGTTGTGAATTTTTCAATTGGAGCTCTAATAGAACATTTAAGCTCGCGAGCAATTGCTCGATTAAACTTACAAATCCAAAATTTGAGAAATTTTAATCTTCCAATCAATATATGTAGCTCTTTAATCATCACGCAATTTGAGAATTTTATGATTCAATAATCCATCAACAAAAGAAGAATCTTATTTTTTTAGTATATTGTGATAACACTAGTGGTATTAATATTTCTAAAAATCCTATTTTATATAATAGAAGTAAACATATTGATATTCGTTGTCACTTTATTAGAGATCTCGTTGAAGATAATGTTTGCAAGATCGAGCATATAGGTTCGTCAAAACAACGGGCGGACATCCTGACTAAAGGTTTGAATGGAGAAAAATTTGAGGGCCTAAGATCTACTTTGGGCCTTTCCTATTTTAATTAATTCATTATACATCCGAGCCTAATGATTTTCATTGTCTAAGTTTTATAGGCCCAAGTCCAGAAATTGAATTTCAAAAATCTTCTGGAAGCCCATCATTATCTCTAGGTTGTTCTGCTGACATCAGGGCGTCTCTGCAGGGAACTGTAACCACAGCAGGCAATCACGCTACACGTCTCTGCAACCGCCTCAATCTTCTCAGCTTCCGGCGTACTACTCTATTTTAAAGGTCCCTCATCCTTCCTTCTCCATAAGCTACATTCTCCTAACCATTTTCAAAATTGTTCTGCTTTGTAAGCTCTCGAAAATGGAGAAGCCCGATGAGCCTCATACTGCGTCGTCCTCATCTTCCCAAACGCCGCCTGCTACTGAAAAACGCATTGATCCCCAGCCACTTGATTCTCTGCCACTGGTTCTCTATCTTGGCTTCAACGAAACCAGTGATGAACCAGATTCCACTACTGATCAAACCCAAACTGAAGCTAATCCCACCGAAACCCAAAATGAGCCTAATTCGAATGTTGAAATCAATGTCGATCTTTCTGCTGTTGATGAGATCGTTCGGGAGATCAATCAAGAGAACATGAACAGTCCACCTCCCTCGCCACACCAAAATCAGGGGATACACGATATGTGTGAAGAAGAAATCGCTTAAATGACAGCTTCACAACCCTCTGGCGGTAACCCTACTGATGTTGAGACTACGCCTCAACGAAGGAGATCCACCAGGAAGCGCAAGGATCCACCAGCACCCACTCCACCTGCTGATGTAGCCTCAACTTTTAAGAAGCCACCAACTGTTCAAGACGTCGATGTAGCCCACAACAAGAAGTATTTCACTGAGATGATGAAAAATTTCTCAAGGAAAGTGCTGAAGGAAAGGGATTTCAAGCCTGAGGAGATCTTTCATACACAGCCACTACACAACCCTAGGTTTTACATATTACCTACAAGAAAGACATTTTCTACATTGGGCGCAAGGACCACTCAATATCTCCAACACACGATCGCGAGTTCTATGCAACCCTAACGCCAGAGATACTTAATCCCAATTTAGCATGGTTTGGTAAGATTTATATTCGATGAAAATTTTGTGATTTAACTCCTACTGTTATTATTCAGTTGTTAAGGCTACCACCCAACGAAGACTTGGGAGACTGTTTGGAGATCATGCCCGATGACATTACTGAAGTTGCCTTCGCCATTTCTAACAAGAAAGTCAGAGCATTTGGAAGAAATAAGTTCGGTGTTCCGACTTACCCTGAAGTTCTACTGCTTGTACCAGTTTTGTAGTGCCAACATCCTCCCGACGAAGAACCAGTCACAAATTAGCCCCTACATGGGTAAATTACTTTTCTGTATTGATAAGTTTATGGGTCTAATTAATTTTGGATGGTTCATTCTTAAGCAAATGGTGAAGTACACCTCTGGGAAAATCAAGAAGACGGCCAAACTCCCCTATCCCGCGTTGATCACCGAGTTCCTTATCTCCTCTGTGTCAAAATCAAGGACAAATACGTGGTTAATCTGCGTGATTACAAGCCACCCCCACAGCTAATCAACATGCATAATGACTTCAAGAATGGCCATGCGCTCACTGGACCTGCTCTTGTTCATCAGCTTCGGCAAATGATCAATAGTCAGAACGACAAGTTGGTTGCCTAGAGCCAAGGAGCCATGATTGTGAAAAGGAGAATTTAAAAATTCTGCATATGCTTCCTTTTTCTTTTGATGAAGCTGACATGCAGGTTGAGGAAGAGGAGTATCCTCCTTCTGAAGATGAGTGATAATTCATCATGGGGGAGAAAAAGTGTTGGTTAGTAGTCGGTACTCATGGGTAACGAATTTCTGAAAAACTGCTGATAATTTGGTGATGTTTGTTTTGGATAAACTCTGTTTGCTACTTGGTTTTTTCTGTGATGGTATTTCTGGATTGAACTTTGATTTGATCATATTTTGGTCTGTAATAGTAATTAGGACTTCTGGATGACTGCTTGATGACTGTTTGCTTTTGTTGATCTGATTGTACATGAATGGTAGTTCTTAAAATGTTTTAACTACTATGTAACATCTTATATTTGTTAATATATGTGCTATTAGTATTATGCTCTAAATTGAATTGCCTCTAAACTTTTTGGATAATTTCAACACCTTGTGTGATGGAATTATCATCTCCACAAAGATCGGGGGACCGTTATTGTCTAATACTTTTGTGCAGATGATGCAGTCGTCCTGGATGTGTTGAAACTACCGTATAACCGCAAGATTCTATACCTGACAGTTTTTAATTTGGTTATTTGTTGTTATCTTATTTCCTAACCGGTTTTGCACAATCTCTTAATGGATTTAGAGTCTGTAGACTTCATATATATTAGAGTCCTGTAAATAGATTGAGTTGTAATTTTAGAATTTACTTTCACAATTTTTAGAATCTGTTTCACTCTTGATTTCACTATTTTTAGTTTTTCTGAGAGCTTGATAGTTTTTGTGAGAGTGAGTTTGTTTTTCTTCTGGGAAATATTCTTCAAGATCACTGAAGACATCGTGCTTACACTGCTTCAATTGGTTCATCCGAATTGAAGATCACATTTTATTCAATACGCTACAAAGGTGTTCTTTGCGAAGAAGTATGTCAAGAGTCTAAAGGATCGAATCCATGTATGACTGCTTTTCTAGATTCAAGTCAGAAAAGATCTATTGATTAGATCGCATCAAATTGGAGTGTTTTTCCAGCACCTGAAATTATGGGGAAGTCCAAACTACAGGAGTTCTGCTAGATCAGGTCTAGTTCTAGAGTTTGGTTTGTTTGATTCTTAATCTGTCTTGTTCTAGATCAGGTCTAGTTCTAGAGTCTTGTTCTTTTGAGTCATAAAAGTAGTAAGAGTACTTGGATTGGGATCCCCAGACATAGGCTGAAGGTCGAACTGGGTCAACAAACCTTGTGTTTCTTTCTTCACTGTTTCTGCTGCACGACTCACACACACACTACTGATCACTGGTAGTTTAGATCACTGCTCTACGATTTTGTTGATTCAAGATTTGCCGAACTGGGACCGACATGGGTCAACATGCTTTAACTTTTTTCAAATCACAGCCTGAGTGGGAAGGATGTTATTCCAAAATTTCCTGATGAAGACTTTTATACGAGGGGGTAGATTCATTCCCCAGAATGTTTGAAGTTTTGAGGTGGAAGAAGATGAAGAAATATGATCAATAATCCCAAAGGAAGCAAGAAACTTTATAACTACCTTTAAAAGGTGAAAATACCAGGCTGAGAGTAGTGATAAATAAGAGAATCCACTGAATTCTTTGAGAAGGTAAGAGAATTATGGCATTGACATTAAGGGGGTGTATTGGATCCCAACTCTATAAGATTTTTTTTTTACTTTTGAAATCTGGGTGTATTCATTTTAGACTTTTAAAAGTCTTTAAAAATCTTGGGGTATTCAATGTAAACTTTTAAAACTCTTTAAAAATCTTGATGTATTCAATTAGGATTTCAAAATGTCTATAAAAATATTGGGATATTCAAAAATCCATGGACTTTAGTAAGTTGTAGACTTTACCGGATTGTTTCCTCAAAATAGGCAGAAATTTAACTCCCTAAAATCTCTTGTAAAAATAAGAGATTTCAAACAGATTTCATATTTCAGTGCCCTTCTTATCTCGCAGAGCCATTTTAACACACAAAAGAGAAAGGCGATTGCAGAACTAGGAAACAATCGTTCGAACATCAGAGAATTCTTTGTCGAGTCATCTCTTCCCCTTACTGATTGGAATCTTGAGTCCCTCAGAAGCTGCTCAGGGCAATCACGGTTTAAACTTCTTTGATTCGGTCTTATTTTTCTTTTGTGCTCTTTAATTTTAAGGATTCAGTGACCAATACTGAAGATAATGATTATGCAGAAATTTATGTGGTATACATTCAGCATATATTCTTTAACTGCAAGTGAGAATTGGAGCCCAAGATCATTCAGAATTAGAATATCCCTTTTACAGCATATTGTTAAGCTTTTTTCTTTCACAATCACCAAGACTTTGAATCGGGCCTTTTGTGTTTCCAACCGCACATAGATCGAATTTGTAAAACCTTGGGCTAAGACCCACTAGAAAGTTGAGCAAGGAATGCATTTGATTAGAATTATCTTGTAAGAAATTGGAATAAATCAATTGATCATATTTGTGCCTACGTAGCTACTTTATGCGATGGTTGTACAGGTTGATATCTCCTTGACCTCTATGAAAAGGTTTCCTATTTTTTGAGTTATAATGTTATGAGTTATCAAGTTCTGAGTTATAATGTTTCCTATTGTCTTTATTGTGACACTTCACAGTAGGGCTCCAACACCATTATGTAACTTTTGAATTCTATTGGTTTTATTGTGAATTTGTAATGTCTGAATTGAGTGTTTTGTTTTTCCAACTTCAGCAATATTCATAGTTATAAATTCCATAGATATGCTTCTTTACTATCTTTTTGTTTTGTTTTATATGCAGCATGGAAAATCATGAAATATTGGAAGAAGAAATTGTAGAAGAAATCAAAGAAGAAGAGATGGAAGAAGAATTAGATGATGATTTGGAGATTGAAATTGTTAGGCTATTGATGTTGGCAATTAAGGGAGTTATACAATTACTAGGAGATGTTACTATGGTGCCTCGTCGTATTGAATATTCATTGAATCGACAACGAATTACTAGATCTGGATATCGTTTTGTACAAAATATGATTGAAGGAGATCCACAAAGTTTTCGACACTTGTATAAGATGTATCCAGATGTGTTTATAAAGTTATGCACAATCATTAGAGAGAAAACTCATCTAGTAGATACAAGATATATATGTGTTGAAGAAATGGTGGCAACATTCTTGATCATTGTAGGACATAACGATCGATATTGTAATGTTCGCCAAAGATTCGGTCGTTCGCATTTTGCCACTAGCCAAAACTTCAACAAAACCTTAAAGGCGCTGAACACTATAGCACCAGAAATGATGGTTAAGCCATCTACAGGAATGCCCGCTAAAATTCAAGAAAGTACGCGATTTAATCCTTTCTTTAAGGTATGAAACCTCTTGGTAATATATAGTATATATATATATATAACATATATAGAATTTTGTATTCTTTTGTCAATGTGTACTATTTTTTAGGATTGCATTGGAGCTATAGATGGAACTCATATTCCGGCAATGGTAGTAGGTCGAGAAGTAAGCAGCTATCGTAACCGTCATGGTATTCAATCGCAAAATGTATTGGCAGCTTGCAACTTTGATTTGCAGTTTATATATGTACTTAGTGGGTGGGAAGGTTCGGCACATGATTCTAAATTTTAAATGATGCAATATCAAGAAGAAATGGGCTTCAAGTGCCTCCAGGCACGATACTTTATTTTTTTGTGTTTATATTTTTAAAATAGTGATAAATTACTTACTTAAAAAAATTGTATTTGTAGGTAAATATTTTCTTGTGGATTGTGGGTTTGCTAATCGACGTCAATTTTTAGCTCCATTGCGTGGTGTTAGATATCATCTAAAAGATTTTGGTGGTCAAGGTCGTCATCCCAGAAATGCAAGTGAGTTATTCAATCTTCGTCATGCATCTCTAAGAAATGTGGTTGAGAGAATTTTTGGTATTTTCAAATTTCGATTCACAATTTTCAAAACCGCACCTCCATTCCCATTTCAAACACAAGCAGAGTTAGTATTGGCTTGTGCTGGTTTACACAACTTTCTACGGAAAGAATGCCGCTCTGATGAGTTTCCAACCGAATTTGAAGAAGTTCAACATTCACCCGATCTCGACATGGAAGATGAAAATTTGGAATTGCTTTCTCAAAGTCAACTGCAACAAAGAATGGAAGCTAATGTATGGAGAATGAGTATTGCTAATGCTATGTGGGACATGAGGCCGACGTATGATGGTGATGCAAATGAAGATGAAAATAACAATGTTGAATAATATTTGTATTTTTTAACTAATGAATTCTCGACATGTTTTCTAAACAATTTTGATGTTTTTTTTTATTTATTTTTTAAGTATATGTACAAGCATCTTTTATATATGTATTTGTATCAATAGTTCTAGTCCACTGTCTATGAGAATCATGTAAATCATTAATTTTTTTTTAAGTATTCCACAATCCCTAGAAATCTATGGAAATCATTTAAAGAAAATCAATCTGGATAGAGTCTGTAAAAAGTCAAGCAGACTCTATATAAACTCCATGGATTTAAAAAATCTATGGACTTTTTAAAATCCAAAAAAGTCTATTAAAATCTACATCCAATACACCCCCCTAAATTGAGTAAAATTTGCTCTGAGCGTGGAGATCATTTCCACCAACACCCCATCTATTAATTTATTATTTCGTTTATATTTTTTGTCTAAAGATGTGGTTAGGCTCAAACATATTCATTATGAAGCGTTAAATGTTTGATCATCTTTCTAATTTATATTAATTAAAAAATGAAACAAAAAAACTCACTCGTACTGGTAAATAAGAGAACACATGATGAGCTCAAGTATCAAAACCAGGGGCAAGCAAAAATGTAATTATGCCTCAGAAAAAGTGCACCGCAACAAACTCGATAGATAGATAGATACATTGGGACATTTCTTCATGGAAAGATCAGTAAATCCTCAGTGCTTGTACTGAAAGTAGCAAAGCTTAAAAAACCCATAAAAATAAAAAGAATAAATTGGAATCAAAGAATAAGAGATCTCACAACTCCACCAGGCTATTTTTCACTATATATTCAGGACATAAGAAGCCCTCACCACATGTATTCTCTCATTACATCAAATACAGGAAAGCAGCCACAAATACAAGAAACCGCACAATGATAGCCTGCGTCAATGCAGGTGAAGCCAAAGACAGGTTTTTCGCGGACACTTCATAGGCATTTCCAGATGCTTCGTCTTTCACTTTGATGCTTGTTGAACCTGGGATCAATTAACGGCATAAAATTTTAACCGTATGTGCTCTTTTTATTGGAAAGTAATCGAGAAATGAATTGGTGTGCTTACAGTCGTACTGTGCCCATCCTATCGTCTGCTTTTCAAGGTCATAAACAACGAGCCTGTCTGATAAAGCAAGATCTGAATGCAAAACATTTAACAGATTTTCAGTAATTGAATAAATTATCCATTCCTCTGCTAAAAGGTAAGGCCAAACTTGTGAATGTACCTCCGAGCAGTGTCATTTCCTGTCCATCTTTTGTCTGCATCCCACTGTTTTGCCAACCAATGCAATATTCGCCATCCTGAAAATTAAAGTTGCACCTAAAATGACTACATGAGGATGGATTGAATGTTCCCAATAATGAAAAAATACAAACGCCAATGGTGAAACAAAACATCCAACATCAGGAAAAGAGTTTCAAGATGAGATAAATGCATAAAGATGCAACAGAAAGGCCCAGAGGATGCGTAGAAATAAATCACATTTACTTACACCAACTTCAAAGAGATAATCATGGGGATAAACTGGCAAGTCAAGTGAATTCTCAAAAGTAAATTTAACAACTGGGAATCCGTCGTCGACACTGCAAAAAATAAGCCAAACCAGCAATCAATAGAATTTTTTTCCATTAATGATGAATTCCATATAATGCACGTACTTCTTTATTAGGCACAAAATATCTAGCACCAAGGACTCAAAACTATCTTGCATTACACTTACTTCCCACTGTATGTAAAGCATTTGAACTGATCCTCTATGAGATAAATTTTCAAGCCTGGTTGTTTCGACATCATCTAAAGATACATAGGCAAAAGTAGATGGTAAGTGGTGAGCATTATCATTGCAAGAGCTATGATGCATATGGATTCATCACATACCTGCTCAAGTACTTGAGTATAAATATCATTCGGGAGATAAGCCAAAGTTGTACCGCTATCAAGTACAGCCCTGTTAGTGGGTCCAAGGCCGAAAAAGTCCCATGGGAGCTTTAATTTAGCACCACCCACCTCAATCGAGTTTAGTTCTGCATTGTAATGTGGCCTAAAGATTATAACACAAATTAAATTAGAAGAGTTTCTAGTTAACTCAACCAACAGCATGTCAGTAGATATTCACTCAGAAATTAAATCTAACATCTGATTTAAGGTTGTACAGTTTTACCACATTCAAATTTGTCAGATTTACATTACTAAATATTGAATTCCAACTAATGTTTTGTTCTCATCCTTTTCTTAGCTATGTACGATGGCGACTATGAAACTACATTCCGAAAATTTGAAAATAACTAATTTCTTAATTCCATGTAAAAACTAGAGTTACAAGAATAAAAATTTGGGAGACAGATATAGCATAAAACAAAAAAGTACAAAACCAGAGTAAAGTTAGATAGTGTCACGTACTGGTGTTGGACCAGTGGTGTTGTGTTGAATTTCGGCTCTGCAACTTCCCCAACAGCAAATATACCGCCCCCCTTCTTGCCATCCAAGCAATGTGAGAAGATTTTTTTCACCTTCCCTTCAGAAGCAAGCTGTGAAAGGATGGATGTGTTTGCTTGTCCTAAACCAACAATCCCGTCAACAGCTTGAGAAGATGAAACCGTGTCTCCAGATTGTTTAGATGAGCACCTGTCTCAAGAAAATATGTTAGGTACTAAACAATTTCCCAAAATACCACATTGAGAACAATTATGTTATATACCATCTTAATCATCCATACAACAACTCACCCAAATGCTATAGATCCATTCATTGCTGCTGTTTGATGGTTTCCAGTCACATGATCAAATTTAAAGTTGTCTCTGACAAAATATCCCTCAGTTTTGCTCCCATCCCCATAGGAAACAGAATATTCACAGTTCATTCCAACTTTGCAGTTTAGGATCGGATTATCTTGAAATACAGCAGCACAAAAACCTTCATTGCAACCAATTGCCTTACCAGTGGACGAGGCTGTTATGTCATACTGTTGCAAGTCTATCTGGTGGATTAAGACAGATCTATTAGCAGCCATTTTGATTCCAATGAAAAGTGCTTTATTTTATAAAGAGCTAGACAATCTAACAATCTGTTGTATACAACTGCTAGGATCGGAATCCTTGGGCTAACTAAGGTTGAGAGAGAGAGACCTTGAGTTCACTTTTTGTAGGACAGTTTTGGCAATCTTTACAGTTCACCCACAAAATATCACTTCCTGTATCCATTTGGACATGATAATCAACTGGCGGAGTTCCTATGGTAATTCTTGTGTAATAGAGCCTGCAAAAATGCATAAACTAATCACAAACTGGGAGTTATTAGTCAAAGAAACCAGAACAAGGGATCAGTATCATACAAAAGCCACATTGATGCACAATCAATGTCCTCTGAAAGGGTGCATAACCATTTTCCTTCACAAATTTTACATTTACATGTTTGCTACTAATGAGGTAAATATGAGTGAGACCATAGGTATGAAATGGACGCTAAGTCAAGAACTCGAATATCAATCTTTAGCATGTCAACACAAATAAAATATGACAAAGTTCCCTTAAACGATCAAACGTAGGTAAGTAGCAGTATTACAATGAACCATGGCTGTATTTTTCCAGGGAACCATGAAAATTGGTCGCAAGATTGAATTAGTGGCATCTCCTCAGACTTCAGAGTCGACAAACACGTTTCCTATCTTTCTTATTTTCTAATTTTCTAATAGTTCCCAAGATTTTCTAATTTTCATTTGAAACTATCATCGGTAGTTATTGGCCAAAAATATGTAGGCATAAATTTATGAAACTCAGGCGCCAGAGTGCCAATAAAAAATCTAGCTTTCAATCATGAATGTCCAATCTAACAATGCAAGAATCTCTCCTGTCGCCGAATAATGAACGAATTCCTTAGAAAGAAGTCCACAAAATCAAATTCTAATGATCTTGCTTTCTAAAACAAACAAAAAGAAGCAACAAAATAAATGAAGAGCTACGCTATTCTATATGTCCATTGCAAATTTGCAGCAATGATGCAAATGAAACAATTTTATTTTTATTTTTATTAACAGACCTGAATTCCCAAATCCCAAATAAATAAATAAAGAAACAAAACAACATACGCAGCGTTGGTAGGCGAACCATCGCCACCCAATTGAAAATCGACGGCGGCAAGGCTTCGGCCATGGCGGCGGGAGTCATGTGCCCTGAGCTCCTTCAAGGGGACGTTGGCCCTGGTAGAGCCGCCGTATTTATGGTAAACCTCAAAGACGACATTATTAGCCGTAATCGTAGAGGTGAATTGGAGGAGGAGGAGGAAGAAGAAAGCGAAAAGAAAAGAAATCCCGGAATCCATAGAGAAAGGAAAAAAGGGGCAACAACCCAACTTATAGGAACGGAATAGGGAGCGTAGGGGTAGGAGGAAGCCCGTTGGGTTGTGAGGGGAATAGGGGCCGAAATGGGTGAATTTATGTATAGAGAAAGAGGGGGTTTGGGATAAAAAGGAGGCGACATTGTTTGGAGAGGAGAGGAGAGGAGAAGGGAAGGTGGGGAAATGGCCAAATGGGAATGGGAAAGGAGGGGAAAGGGGGAAGGCAGGCAGGAAACGTAAGGAGGGAAAGCGGGAGAGAAAAGGATAGGCGCAAAATTAATGTGGTAAGGCAGCCCGCAATTTTCATTCGTGGAGATGGGAGATTCTTGGAGGCCCTCGTGAGAGATCCTTACCATTTTTTCCAAATGGGAGGGAATGAATGGCTAATTCCGTCACCCATTTCGGGGTTTTTTTTTCCTGGAAATCCTGAATTCATGTGTCTCACGCTCTCATTCCTCTGTGTTGTGTGTAATAGCAGCATCTAGCAGGGACTGTAAGTCTATGGTAGTCTAGTACCCTTTGTTGTCACAGAGGGCAGATGGAGAGGGAGAGGGAGAACACAAGGAGAAGAGGTGAATTCGTCATTATATTCCGCCGACTCATGTGAATCATTGTACGTCGATAAGGCTCGAATTCAACTCTTCTTCCAACTTGACTCGTTTATAGTAGTACTTTCTAAGTTTCATAATTTATATTTTAAAACTATAGGCTGACACAAATTTAAAAAGATTTCATTTTGACTATATTTTAGTTTGTATGGCTAAAGTAAAAATTTGTATATAAATAATATCGCATTACAAAACATCAAATACATAACGAATCAAACTCATTTTGTTATATATTATTATTTTATTTTTTTTTTGAAACAGCCTAAAAAGGCGAGCAAATGAATAAAAGAAAAAAATGAAAAATAAACAAAAAAGAAAGAATGAAACAGACAGCTAACTAATTCATTGGGGCATAAACAACTCCATTAGCGTCATTGGCCACGAGGCCAGAGATCTCGTCCGGAGAAGATGCCCACATAGTGTAAAATTCTTTAGTGTGAGCTGCCTTACGAGCCAAACCATCCGCAACTTGATTCCCTTCACAATAAACATGACGAATAACACAACCTTCCATAGCTCGGATCAGACTGCGGACTTCCTTGAGCATCGGCCAGAGACGATGTCTAATAACTGAAGCACCTAGGACCAAACGTAACACCTCAAGCGAATCAATATAGCATACCCTCAAAGCAATACTCCTTTGTCGTGCAAGAAGGAGACCAAATCGCAGCGCCAATAATTCCACCTCCAGGATGCTCCTCTTGCCTAAGTTACCGCTACAAGCACTTATCCATTGACCATTCGCCACCCTTATCACAGCACCATAACCAGATCGCCAAGGCTCCTCTAAAACAGAGCCTTCCGAGTGCAATATATAACCATCCATATTCTCCTCTACCCATTGGCGGATGCACTATTGTGCAAGGTGGGTCAATTGACCCACCATTCCCCACCTTTTTTTTTTAAAAAAAAAAATTATATATTAGTTGGTCCAATTACTTATTTATATGTCTTGTTTTGAATTCTATATTCGATTTTCTTCTTTTG
This sequence comes from Hygrophila difformis, assembly GCA_030278955.1. NCBI lineage: Eukaryota > Viridiplantae > Streptophyta > Magnoliopsida > Lamiales > Acanthaceae > Hygrophila > Hygrophila difformis. The sequence continues at coordinate 24,422,986 of JAOANR010000010.1, forward strand.
ATAACAAGAAATTGAGAAGACTTGCGAAGTTCTATCCTGAAGAATTTTCAGAAATGAAATTGGTGGTTTTTAATTATTCGTTGGAGAATTTCATTGTTGGCATTCGAACTTATAAGAAATTTTGAGATGTGAAGAATTTCAATATGAGTTTTTCATAAAACTTGTTAAGACAAAGAAGCATGAAACACATTCAAAGGTTTATTTGCTTTTGAAGTTGGTATTACTTCTTCCCGTGGCAATGGTAACAATACAACGAGCTTTTTCAACAATGACTACGATCAAGAATAAATTGCGGAATAGCATGAGAGATCAGTTACGTTACTGAATGATTGTTTTTTCGTTACTTTCATAGAACAAGATTCCTTTACGAATATTAGTATTGATGTTATTGTACAACGATACCAAAAATATGAGAACCCATCATGAATAATTTTAGTTACTTTAATGTAAGTACTAGATATTTCATATTATATGTGACTTTAAATTTAGCAATTTTAGTACTTTTACAAAAATTATTATTATATTGATACTAATTATAAATTAATTATAAAAAACTGATCTACCAGAGGACTTGACCAAATGGTCAAGCTCCCCCACTTCCAACATTCAGGTTGAGAGTTCGAGTCTCCACCTAATTTTTATCACTCTCATTTGTCCCTTTAAATTTCTGTGACATGGGCTCCCACTATCAATTTCCTAACTTGTATAGGCGGTCACCAAAAAAAAAAAAAAAAACTGACCTACCGAAGCAGATATCCTAGATCCGCCACTGCCTCTACCCAACGAACAAATATGGGACCTTTCTCCTGCCTTGAAACGCTCCATATGAAACCGAAGTCGCTCTGCTTTCGCAAGTACACGATCTCTTGTAAGCACAGTACCACGGAACTCTCTCATTTCTTTGGCACCAAATAACCCATAAAAGGGAGAGAAAGCGCACGCCCCAAGTGAGCCAAGCCCAATGCAACCAATGTCTGCTATCTTCCGCTTCAACATCATACAACATATTGCGCAGAAAGAAACCCCCCTTATGCCATATCTGCTCAGCCCAGTCTAAACAAAGCCTGCCGCCAATCTTCTACATGATCGCCACAAATAGTACACAACGGCGAGGCCGCCAACCCCCTTCTATGTCTTAATTCATTGCACGGTAAAGCAACATGCCCAATGAGCCATAATAGAAGTCCAATCTTTTCCGGAATGTGAGCTTGCCACATCCAGGCCCAACCATTGGATTGAGAATCATCTGCAGTTAACCACTTATAGCCACAGCTAACACTATACATACCTGTGATGTCACCCCTCCAATGCAAGACATGCGTGTGCATCATTAAAATAAGGAGCTGGAGACTCTTCTATATTTTGGCGCAACTCAGAAGAAAGCCAGTAGTAAATCCTATTCAATTTCCATACCCCATTCTCCACTACATCCTTCACACATAAGTGTAGGTCATGGACATCGACAAAGGGAACTCGAGTCGCCAAACATTGACCTTCCCACCAAGGGGAGAACCAGAGGGAACAAGAGCCCTGACCGAGTCGAATTCCATAAGCATCATTGAAAATTGCACTGACTTTTACCAAAGTTTTCCATACCTTCGTCCCGTGGTAGTGATCTCTCGGAAGCAGTCCGCCTGCTACACCATATTTTTCTTGCAAGACAGCAACCCAGAGTTTACTCGGCTCCGTGACAAAATGCCAAAGTTTCTTTCCGAGCAAAGCTAAATTCATATTCCTGCTTGCGCGAATGCCCAACCCACCAGCCTTTCGAGGACGTGTCACTACTCCCCAATTTATTAAATGCAATCCATGGCCATCCGCACCCTTCCAAATCCACCTCCGAACAATCTTGTCAATTTGGTTGCATACCCCAATCGGAAGCATGTGAACCTGCATCACATATACTGGCAATGAATTGAGCACGACCTGGCTAATGTAATTCTACATGCCCTATTCAAAAGGAGTGAAAACAAAGTATTTAATCGGTGTTGAATTTTTTGAATGATGTTATCAAAATGAGCCAACTTGAGTCGTCCATGTACGATCGGAAAGCCAAGATAGCAGCCTGGATTCTCAACCACAGAAACACCAAGAGAATTTTCCTGGAAAGCGCGATCACCTGGAGAGGCGTTGGAAGAATAGAAAGCATTTGATTTTGAGGGATTCATGATCAATGCAGAACGAGATCCAAAGCGAGAGAGGACGGACGCCATAGATCGAATACTATCCTCATCCAATTCTGCACAGAAAATCAGATCATCGGCGAACATTAAGTGAGATAATCCTATACCACCTGTACAAAGTCTCAAGGGCCTCCAGCTTCCGGAATCAAAAGCCTCCAGGATAGTGCGTGAAAGTTCTTCATCACTATCACAAATAAATATGGAGACAATGGGTCTCCTTGTCGCAAACCTCAGCTTTAATGTGACCAATAGGAGAGCCATTCCATGAAATAGAGAAGCTCAACGAGGTAACACAGGCCATAATCAACTCCCTGTAACTTTGAGGAATGTCAAGATCCCTCAAACATTCTCCAAAAACGCCCAGTTAACCATGTCAAAAGCTTTTGGTCAAGTCAATTTTTTAAACAGCAACCTTAGTAGTTGCTCGCGGACTCTCAAGAGAAGAAATGATTTCTTGCAAAAGAATGTCATTGTCAGAAGTCCCCCGCCCCGGAAGAAATGCCGATTGATACGGCCCTATAACTTCACATAAGATAGGTCGGAACTGTCGAACTAAAATCTTAGTTATTACCTTGAAGGAAACATTGCACAGAGTCAGAGGCCGAAATTGCTTAAGGGAATTCGGGACATCAACCTTAGGGATTAGGCAAAGATAAGCATGCACCAGTCCTTTAGGAAGGCATCTAGAAGACATAGAGTCGAATTCATTTGGTTATATTTAATTCGTATGACTATAATAAAATTTTAAATAAAAGTTTGTGTATAAATAATAGCACATTGCAAAATATCAAATACATAAGGAGTCGAAAGTATATAACAAGTCCAATTCAAAATCAATTTATTAAAGTTGAGTGGCATTGTTTGATAAAGCTTATCGAAATGCTAAAATCGGTTTAGTACGTACCATTCTAGTTTATAAGATTAGGATAAAATGTAAATGAATACTTAAAGTACCACTGTGACCTCGCAGGGTCGAAATGAAATAGTGCGACATAAAAGCTTATTTCAAAAATCCCCAAAATCCCAATGCAAATGCCATGCCAATCTCAGTCACCTATCCTGAAAAAGAATGAGAGCAACAACATCAGCAATGCTGAGTAAGTCAATCCCCTATCCCACACATGCTGGAGACTCAGGGTTGACCCATTGACACAAATGAATAGTTATATAGTGATAGTGATAGTTTACCAAGATTTATAATGTAGGTAACACATATGTTAAATGAAACCAATCCAATGCACCGTAATCCATAATTCATAATCACATATATCATCTCTCGCCATGCAGAGGACTCTATAACTACAACACCGGTGTCCTAGACTAGTACTCCGACTGTCTAGGGTTATAGACACGTACAGGCTCTACCATTAGGAAGGACAATTACCCTCATCCAATATCCAATACCCAATATCCATAGCCATAGCATTGGTTTCATAAAACATAAATTTTACCAAAGGTTGATTCATAGTGCTAATTAAGCACATAATTACCATACCGACGATTCTCCCAAAATACAAAGGCTGCGTTTGGGAAAAAACGCTAGGTATTAGCGTTTAGCTTTTAAAATACATACTAAAAATAGCCTAAAATCCTATATATAGTAAACACTAATTACAGTAACTGCCAAATTTTAATCTCTAATCTCTAAACTCTGAACGTTCCTCTCCCCCAGCTTTTAGCTTTCCAAACTCCAGACTCAAACTCTAATTTAAAAATTGCATTACCAAACACCATTATTCAAATTAAAAATTATTTTTCACCATTAATTTCAAACTCCACACTCTGAACTCCAAACTCCAGACGCTAAACTCTAATTATTTCCCAAACATGCCCAAATAGCCATTATTAGTTTGCCATCTCAAAAATATAATCTCATAAACAGACGAGACCAACTTTGTAGTACCGCAGTTGACAATAATTGCAAAGGTAATTAATTACTATCAAAGTAAAGCAACCGATTAATTAATTTTTGATCAAACTGAATCCACATAGGACTACAGACAGACCAGTGATAGACTATATATTTGTCCAACTCCATTACACTGCTACACTGGTTCGCATGGGAAAGAAAAAAAAAAGGCTAGAACAAGACAAAATCAAGCTTATGGGTCCCACCGATTACACACACCCTTGACTCATTATCTTGGGTTAAAATGGATTACTGCTCTGGACACTCATAAAGTTACCCACACAGAGATAATTGTGCACGTATGTATTTAGACGAGGAAACAAACCAGTGTTTGACAAGGGAACAGTGAATGAGAAAGGAAAAAGAAAAAGGACGACACCCACAGTTCCAATTTTACATACCAATTGAAGTGAAATCGGGGTTTGGCAATTAATTGAGAGTGGACTGAAATTGAAGAAGAAGACTGTACAAGACAGAAGCAAAAACGAGGTATCTAGCAACACAACCAAGGCAGGGCGGAGACACGACATATGCCCAAGAAGAGAACAAAATAAAAATTGGAGTTTGATGAAATGAGCGACAGAGGACATCTTTACAAAATCAGTGGTGTGACAGGATGAAAAAAAAATGAGCAGAGAATAGCAAGGAGACAATAACCTAGATATAATTGTTACAAACAGAGTGAGGTCACAGAATAAATGCAGTGAGGGATAGAGAAATTGACTTACCGAATTTCAGAATTACTGGATGACGAACGCAACAGTGGGGAGGAATTGAGAATTGGGAAATAGAATTGTCAAAACTTCCTGGGAAAAATGAAAGGATGCAACAGTAAGGAATTGGGGATTAGCTTCCAAATAGAGAACCCATCTTTCAAAACTAAATGAGACAACCGTAGGAAATTGACTTACACTTGAGAATTAGTGGAGGATGCAGGCAATAACACGGCAGGATGGATGGGCTTAGAGATTGCCAAAGCTTTCTGGAAGAAGAAACAAACGAAGGCAGCAACAGTGAGAATTAGACCACCAAAAAGTAACAAGAGTGCAAGGAAAGCTATTACCCACCAAATGGAGTGAATGAATGAACAGTGGGAATTATTGGTGAAGAGGATTACTTAAACGACTTAGAAGTTTATCGGGATGGTGGAGTGGTTTGAGATATTTTAGGGAGTGCATCTATTTTGGGATGAATCTGGAAGACTTCCCGTTAAACTACCCACTACCGAGATGTGCTATCTGGTAGAAAAATTCAAACCCCTTGCCCTGCATTTTTATTTAAATTTGGCTTCATATTGGATTATCCAAAATATTTAAATTAGCCCAATAAAATGGATTAGCAAGATATCTAGCCAAATAAATTAAATTGAATCATTCCCTTAAAATATACCAAATAAATTAAACAAAATATTTAAAATTTGCACAATAAATTCCTATGCAAATTTTGGACATCACAATCTACCCACCTTAAAGAAAAACTTCGTCCTCGAAGTTTATTAGAATATATCGTTTCCAAAAACTGTATTTGGAATACTAACCTTATATTTCCAAGTTGTCACATCCTCCCCACCTTGGATAAATAATTATGTCCGCATAACTTGTCTGCTAGCTTCGATGAATAACTCCGGATATTTTGCCTTTACATCTTCCTCCAACTCCCACGTAGCTTCTTCATAGTCGTGGTTTGATCATAGGACTTTAACCATGCGAATGGTTCGATTCCGTGTTGCTCTCTCCTTTGTGTCTAGGATGCGCATCGGACGTACCTCGTATGTTAAGTCTTCATCCAACTCAATGACTTCCGGTTGAAGGATGTGTGAGGGATCATGATGATATTTCTTCAATTGAGATATATGAAAGACATTGTGTACTCGTGCAAGCTCCACTGGTAAGGCGAGTTGGTAGGCAAGATTTCCTATTCGCTCGATAATCTCGTAAGGGCCAATATATCGTGGGCTTAACTTCCCACGCTTCCCAAAGCGCATCACTCCTCGCATCGGCGATATTTTTAAGAGGACCTTATTACCAACCTTGAATTCTCCCATTTGGCGTCGTTGATCGGCATAGCTCTTTTGTCGATCTTGAGCTGCTTTCATCTTCTGTTGGATGACTTTAATTGCTTCAACTGAGTCATCAATTAGTTGTGGTCCCACGACCACTACCTCTGCATTATCCTTCCAACATAATGGGCTTCGACATCTCCGTCCATATAATGCTTCAAACGGTGCCATTCCAATACTTGAGTTGTAGCTATTATTATAGGAAAACTTGATTAGGGGCAATCGATCTTCTCAACTACCCTTGAATTCTAGGACGCATGCCCGTAACATGTCTTCCAACGTTTGTATAGTCCTTTCAGTTTGACCGTCTGTCATGGGATGGAATGCGGTGCTCATCTTCAACTTAGTTCCAAAAGCTTCTTGTAACTTCGTCCAGAAATTTGAGACAAATCGATTGTCCCGATCAGACACAATGTCTTGAGGTACTCCATGCCTCCTCACAACATTGTCAACATATGCCCTTGCTAATTGATCTATGGTCCATGTGTCTTTCATGGGTATAAAAATAGCTGCTTTAGTGAGTCGATCCACAATTACCCATATTTTGTTCATACCCCTCAGTGTCTTCGGTAGTCCAGATACGAAATCCATAGAGATGCTCTCCCATTTCCATGATGGAATCTCCAACGGTTGCATTAAGCCCAATGGCTTCTTGCGCTCGGCTTTTACATTCTGGCATGTCAAGCACTTTGACACAAATTCACTTACTTCTTGCTTCATCCTTGGCCACCAGAACACTTCTTTCAGATCTTTGTATAATTTGCCTTCTCCTGGGTGCACTGAATATGTTGTGTTGTGCCCTTCCTCCATAATCCTTTGTTTTAACTCCACACACTTTTTCGGTACACACCATCGACCTTGGTAACGAATACTTCCATCTTCATGAATTTTGAACTCGTCTGCCTTGCCTTGTGTTATCTTCTCTTTGATTCTTTCAAGTTTCACATCACCAGGTTGAGCTTTGCGGATCTCATCGAATAGTGTTGGTTTGATGGTTAAGTTATTCAATAATTCCGACACTGTTCCTTGATGAACAAGCTCAATATCCAACCGAACCAAATCCATATAGAGCTCTGAAGGCAATATTCTTGTGCTTGCCAAATGTTTCGTCTTACGACTTAGTGCATCAGCCACCACATTTGCCTTACCTTCATGGTAAGCAATGTCTAGGTCATAGTCTTTAATGAGCTCAAGCCACCGTCTTTGCCTCATATTCAGCTCTTTTTATGTGAAGATGTATTTCAAACTCTTATGATCAGTAAATATCCTACATGTTCGCCCATATAGGTAGTGCCGCCAGATCTTTAAGGCAAACACCACAGCTGCTAGTTCCAAGTCATGTGTAGGATAATTTTCCTCATGTGGCCTCAATTGCCGCGAGGCATAAGCTATGATCTTCCGTTGTTGCATCAGAACACAACCAAGTCCAAATTTTGATGCATCGCTGTATATCTCGAAGTCTTCTTTGTCGTTTGGGAAAGTGAGAACAGGTGCTGAAGTGAGCAACTTCTTAAGCTCTTGGAAGGCTTGTTCGCACTGTTCCGTCCATTGATACTTTAACCCCTTTTTCAGCATTTGGGTCAAAGGTCGGGCAATTTTGGAGAAGTCCTTTATAAACCTCCGATAGTATCCTGCCAAACCCAGAAAACTTCGAATCTCCATTTGGCTCTTCGGTACAGGCCATTCAGCGACTGATTTGACCCAACAAGGCGTAAAGTTTGACCCAACTCATTAAGAGCTTGAGCCAATTTGAGAATTTGGTACCACTCCATTGGCCGTCAACAACAAATGACTAAAATTGCTGGAGCCTTCTTTTTACTTACGTTGTTGCTCCAAATTTAATGTAATTCTTCTTGTTCTTCCGCTTTTTATCATTATCTTTACTAAACTATATCCCCTTTCACATGTGGATTTGGGCGGTCCAACTTCCCTGTATACGTGTTTCCAATCATCGAAGAACTTCACATCATCCCTACTACCAACAGAGGAGGTGGTACATTGTTTATATCCCCAAGAAACTCTTTTTAACCCATTTGAACCACATTTTGTGGAAGAGTTTTTGAAGCTAAGAAAGCCTCTATTTAGTGAGATCAAAGCCAAGAGCATTTTTACTCGATAACACAACTCCTTCCCACCAAAACTTGGGGTTTGGATCCTCTAATACAAATTAAAGCTCTGGCAGCTCATTTGTTTCGTTTATATAATTTCCCCACACATCTCATATTCTCTATTAATAGTGGGAAGACTAGTCACTAGTAAATCCATCAATCTTAATTCTTTTCGTGTGGTCGTGGCCCGAACGTTCAACTCAATGAGGGTTGTTTCCATTGTGCTTCTTAGTCGGGATATCAATTCTACTTTTGACACCAAATAAATCTCAATCATGTGTTGGTTGAACATCCATGGCACTTTAATAGAAACTACATGATTTTGGGATATGGATAGCATGCAGATGCGTTGTTTGTAGACGAAGATTGTGTTGCCCGATCAAGTTTTTGTAATGATTCCCACATGGGTTTTGTCATGTTTATATTGGCGATGCCCGAACATTGTTTGGTAATAGCATTTTCAGCCCCTCACATAATCATTCTGCAGCCTAACTGAAACTGTTAACTTCATATCGAGTCTATTTATCATATGCAGCCATTAATTACCTACATGTCTCTTAATTATTGAACTCTGGAGATAGCAAGGACCTAAAAAATCATCTTGGCCTATTCTTGGGAGTAGGGGTTGCTCTAGAAGACCTCGACTCTCTATCATTCATATTATCATATACACATTATATTTGTGGTTGCTTCGATGGAGAAACAATTATTGTTTGGTTTCATTACACCAACTTATTTAACTTCAGCTAGCTTTGTGGATGTCTTAGACCATTTTGGAGTGCAATTGTCAGGTTCAACATTCAACTTCTTTTTCAAGCTTCATGGTGTGTGGCGATTTGATTTTAATTTTTAACGAGTTTGTATTCAATCAAAGAGTTAGAAGATCTTTTTGGACACTGAAAGTTTGAATATATTAAATTTTAAAAAGTATGTAAAAATTTAGAGACATTCAATACAGGGCCGGTGGGGATCGAAACTACAACCTTCAACCTTAACCACTTGGACTAAGTTCTCATCCCCTCAATATAAATTTTAAAAAGTCTTAAAAAAATTTATAGATATTTAACATTCTATGGATTTTTTGCCTACGCTTCAGCGTAACATTCACCCAAAGAAAACATTATATGCATTTTAATTTTATATAAATTTTAATGAATTCTCTTATAAAAATATAATTATATAAAATCTCTCCTACCAATCAAGGATTTTTACGGGTCCATACAAATCACTCAAACTCTACGGAGACTTTATACCAAGATAGTTAACTTGAGTTTATAATTTTCTAAATTCACTTTTTCCGCATCCACATCCTCTGCACACGACAGGCAGCGAGGTATTATTGGCAGCTTAAGTTTTCCAAATCAATTTTTGGGCCAAAAGATCATGTTTTGGGGTTCAATATGTCCACAAAAGATGGTGGCTTTCCAACTGGAACTCGTAGGTATAAGTTTCCAAGTTGGCTAAGTGAAGGGATCAAATTAAGCTATCATATAGTAGTTCCAACAAATTGAATTTATTTATTTTGAAGTGATGTTCAATGTACGCTCATGTATCAACCGAGTACTCCCTCCCTTTTATTTTAAAGGTTACGTTTTGACTTTTTTTATTGTTCATTGTAGCACTTTAACTTCTATTTTTGTTATAGTTATAGAAGACAAAATATAGTCAAGTAAAATCTTATTGGATTCGTCTCATCTTTTAGTTTTTAAATATCAAATTTTAGGAATTTCTACTTGTACCGAATTTGAGTTATTAATCATTGAAAATGTGCATTAGCATACGTACAAATGAGAAGTGTAACCTTTAAAAAAACGGTGGAAATATATTTTTTGGAACTATGTTTGGATCCCAGCAGCATAGTATTAGGATTAGTTTGAATAAAATTAATAATAACCCGTGTTTGATAATTCCCTTTTAAATTTTGTGAAAAAATCTTTCCGCTTGTTTTCTATATAAATAATGCAAGCCTTAAGTTGTTGGTAAGCTTGAAAGCCTTGAAAGACAATTATGTATTTATGTTGATATTAAAGGCGTGATGTAATTGAATAAGTACACCCTCCGTCTATTTTTTTCTTGCCCAATTCCATATTTTGACAATATTCACATTCACACTTTGACTTAAAATTTTATCAAAGTTATACCAATTAAAATAAACTTAAGTGAGATCTGATTAGATTTGTCTGGATTTTAATATGAAACTTTTAGAATATTTTTACTTGTATCAAATATGAATTATTAATAATTTAAAATGTACATTGAATTGAATGCAGGACAAGAATAAAAAAACTGAGCGAGTATTATTTTAAGTTATTGGAATTAGTAACTTCACATGATACGGTAATATAAATACAGACAAAATTAAGAGGTAATAATTAAAATAGGCCACCAGAAGGAGTCATTTCCATTTTTGGGCCATGATATTTTGATTTAAAAAAAATAGGTCATTAGAAGGATTTTGGGCCTGAATTTAGGCCATTGGGCTGGAATTCGGGCTGCGGTGGCCTAAAAGTGGAAATGATTACTTCTGTTGGGCTATTTTAGTTTTATTCGATTATTATTTTATTTTACTTAATTAAAACAAATAATACTCATTATGTGTCATTATTTATGCCGTACTTTCTATTTTTTTCTTGTTCCGATATTTTTATTTTAAAAAGTAATTAAATATTAATCGTCAAATCTATCCATCACCTCACATTAATAAATAAATATATTAAACTTTCAAATTACCCACTAGCATTAATAATTCCAGTCCACCCTACAGACATATATGAGTAAATCACAAATAAATAAATAAATTAAAATTGTGGGGTTGGGGACTTACTCCAGTGATAAGTCCCCCAACTCCCAACCTATAGGCTGGGGTTCGAATCCCCACCCGGCCACCTATCCCTCCCATTTGTTCCCTTTGTAATTCTGTGGCATGGACTCCCACCACCGTTCCAGGTAGGGTTGTAAAAGAATCAAATATTTTTGGTTCGATTCGTGATTCGATTCGAAATTATTCGGAATTTTGATATTCGATTAATATTTGATTCGATTCGATATTCGATTTTATATTAAAATTATATATAAATATATAAATTTATTTTGTTAAATAATTTAAAAATTTAATTTTAGTGACTATATTTACTAGTTAATATAACTATATTTATATATAATATTAAAATATTAAATTTGATCTATAAATCAAATTAAATATTTAAGTTTAATAATTAAAATTAATTTTATTAATTATTAATTACCTTATAGAATAATTCGATTCGATTCGATAATATTCGAAAAACTTATCAAATCAAAGCGAATACTGTGGTATTCGGTTCGATTCGATTCGTTTACAACCCTAGTTCCAGGCCTCCAATGGCTCCCAAAAAAAAAAAAAAATTGTAACTCACTACAATCACATTATATAAATATTTAAGATATTTTTTTTAACACTATTAATAGGACGGAGGGAGTAATATAAGAAACAAAATAAATATTAATTCACATATATTATAAAATAAGTAAAACAAATTAAATACGTATTCAAATAAATTATAAAGTGAAAATAAACATATTTTATTATATTATCCCAAAATTTTCGGACATCGTATTTTATGTAGGAATAATTAGTATTAAATACAAGAAATTTTTCGAACATGGGTATGTTTGTCAATTAATATTTAATTATTTTCAAATGAAAATGAAATAAAAAATATGGAACAAGAAAAAAAAGAAAGTAGGACATACCTAGGATATAAATAATGACATAGAATTAGTATTATTTATTTTAATCATGTTATATATAATAACAAAATAGTTCTACCCACACATAGTTTCCCTCCAATCCACATTTCCCTCACAATTAAACAATTTTTATATTTTCTCTCACACATTAAAAAAATTTCGAAAATGCCATTAGAATTTTTAAAAAAAATCAGAATATTTTCTTTAAACCCCAATTTTTATTTCCCATGCACATTATTTTCATTTTCCATGCATATTTAATGTCCCTCATTCAATCCCCTCTCATTTCCTCCTTTGTTGATTAGTATATATGCCCTATTGTGTTCATTTTTCATTATTCACAACCTCATCGATTCTTGGTATTGCATCTTCCCTTCAACTCTCTCATTTTTATTTCTTCCATTTGTAAAGCTCTCATGTTTATTTCTTTCATTTTGTAGAGCTGTCTTTACTTTTTCTAATATCCAAACAGTGCATTTCTGATTCTATTTTCTCACTTTATTTATTGTATTTTGCAGGTTACGAGATTGCATCATCGATCGATCGTATTCGTCAGCTTCTGCTTGCCCCTTCTCCCGATCGTTGGATTGTTCACTATGTATTCTGTAGGCGTTCACGAAAACGGGGAAAATAGCTAGGGTTTCGACAGATCCCAATTGGTGAACTTATTGGGTGCTATGTTGAATTTTTATAGTATTTTGATTTTGCCTACTTGGATTTTGGAGAGAAATGTTGACTAAATTGTTTATGTATTTGTGAAAGATGAGTAATAGTTATGGATTGTAATTTGTAGCTGCTCTTCATTTGTATTGAGTTTTGGTGTGTATTTTTTATTACTATATTAATATCTTAATACTAATTTTATTCTTCTTGCACTGAAAGATTTTAAATATTCAACAATATTTTATTATTCGTATTTTAATAACTCATAATGCAATAATAAAGTGTTGTGGGTAACATCACATGTACAGTTACTAATATTTTTGTCATTTGTGTAGAATATTAGTAACACATCCCAATGTATTTAACAACCCCATGAGACTTTACAATTCCACTTCAATTAAATTTAATACCACTAATACATCTAGCATATTACTGTCCTATATTAGGAATATTACTGTGTTAGTCATATGATTTATCATTTTATGTAAAGTGATAGCTAAGAATACTCGACAATACGTCTTGCATAATTTTTTTAAACTAAAAAAATTAGAGCTTATCACATGTACTGAGCTTAGAGTTTATCATGAACAAGATTTTTTTGCTTAAAAATGCCAGTTAATAAAATCATTATCAATACCTATGAAAGTTAGGGTTTTGATCCATTGAGCCTCATGTAATCAAAACATCCCAAAACACAACAACTATTGAATTGCCTCAATTCTGACATTTATTAATTACATGAAGCATAAGCTAATATGAAGAAAAAGATAGAGCAACCTTATAGATTGTCATACATATTATATATATGTATATATATATTGGGTGTAGTTATTTAAGGATAGGATTTGAGTATATTTAATAATGTTAATTAAAAATATATACGTATATCTACAAATTTTATTTAATTATATGGGTTGTCAACTGATATTCAAAGCCATTCATAAACTTGCACAAGTACGATGTTGTTCCATTCAATTTCCACATGATCTGATTATACACATTTCCCCAATATTGAACTAAAATTTAATTAATCAAATTAATTAAACCATCCTGCATTTACTAAGCCATGGAAATCCGTCTATCCCATTTTTTCTTTTGACATAACATTAAATAATAATAATAATAATAATAATAATAATAATAATAATAATAATAATAATAATAACAACAACAACAAATATAAATAAAAATTTACAGGTGACACTATGATTACTCTTGAAGAAAATGTTGGCATAACTTAATCCAAATTATAATTATTTTAAAGTATTAAAACATTTCTATTTACAAATTTCCGTGAATTTGTTTTAGATGTATCTCTTTCGATTATTTCTCATGGAAATAATCCAATCCGATATTTTTTTTTTCTAATCTTGAATTTTTTTTTTTGTTTATTTAGTACATTGTATTGTAAGATGAGTTCTTTGAATTTTCTAATATACTTATACGTATATTAATTCTCTTTTCTTGGAAATTGTTAGGTCAACATATCATTATTTATTATTTTTGTTCATTTGAAAAAAAATACACATTTCATTAGTTATTTATAAATAAATGGAACTTCATCATCTCATTTGAATCAATCATTATGGCTTCTAAAATTTACTATAAATTACAATAAACTATCATTGTATTTATAATATAATATTATCATTGTGAGTTTCCAATACTGTATTTTTTATTATGCCATTCACTATTAAATACAATTTACAATGTACCATTAAGAAGGTATGTTTGTTCGTATTCATAATTTTATTTAATTTATTATTATTCCAGTAATTACTTTATTATTTATTTTGTATTCACTACTTGGATTTAGTCCATTTCATTTGATTGTATAATGTAGTTTATTAAAACTATTGTTATGTCTACTTATTTATTAATTAAATAATGAATTGAATAAGTAGAAAAAGATATTACACCTATCAAATATGTTTCACTTAAATAGATTAATAGTGAATATTAATATGAATAAATTAATGCTAATTTCTTAAATAATAGTAGATTAAAATTTGTACTCATTATGTGATGGAGTATTTTTAAATGTTATGCGATTGAGATACAAGTCAACTGAAATTTGTTGCATTCTAATTTAGAATTTAATTTTCATATATTGAGACCGCATATATTGTATTTGTATGTCGACTCTTTAAGCATTTATTTAATATATATGAACTTTTATAAACAATATTCTTCAATAAATTAATGATTTTTAATCTATGAGAAACATCTCTTTGTCGTCTAGAACCTGTGCACCATACATATATTTGTTTGTGGCATGTGTGAAATACTATATTACATGAATAAGGTTTAGGGTGTATGATGGATGGTGTATTGTTTAATTAGATTTTTTTAAAAATAATATACAATGGTGTATAGTTGTCAACTTGAGTACTTGATCCATTAAGTATGGTTCATTTATATAAGAATACGGTTTAGTATTTAAGATTTATTGTCTATGGTTCAATTAACTTTTTAAATTGAATAGTAATAAATTTAAATTTTATGTTTCGGTCCATTTGATGGCAACAAAAAATAAATAATGAATAATTAAGTTATAAACTATTCAATATTTTGTGTTTTAGGATTATTTGAAGTTATCATTCATTTAAAGAATAAAGTAATCTATAATATAAGAATATATTCATTTTATATTTATGCTATAAGCAATTTATGCTCTTTAATTGTTACCACAATTTTTATTTCATATGTATTCACCTAAAAAAAACTTCTATTCATATCATATTGTTATTTTTTTCAAAATTCAAATAATAATTTTATTAATTTATATATAATCATATATATTCCGGGTTTGAAAATATTTTATGTATTTATAAATTTTAATTTTTAGACAAAAAACAATAACTTTAGTGAACCTCTTATATATAGTGGTATTCTAATTTTATATGTATGACTACTTTAACTGTTTTAAGTAAGGAATAGATATTTTGAAAATAGAATATTGTAACATTTTGTCATCCACCAAAATTCTTTCTACAATGATTCAAATTTTCTCTTTATTGTCTAATTAAATACTATGTCTGTTAATGGGTTTTGATCCCTTTTTTTTTTCAAAAATAAACAGCGATAGTCATGTATCGGTAAATGTGTCTGAGAGTTCAAACAACAAAAATTATAAAGGGGATAAAGGAGAGAGATTGTATCAATATGATTTAATGACATTATATAAAAATAATGTATCGATGGTTCTAATGCTCCCTTTGTCCCAACTAAAATTAACTAATGCTCAAGTATATTTATATTTATACTTTAATTTATCCTTAGTATATGTAAATATACATGCAGTTGGGTTTCATTTTTAATATTTATAGTGCACAGTAGGAAAATTTAATCACATAAACTATGTAGAGGGGATTGTTGGATTTTTTAAAATTTACATAATTATTGTTTAATCTTATATCCTTATTAATTTTTTATTCTGAAGGAATTAATATAAAAATATATATTATTTTTATTAATTGGTAAAGTTATTTAAATCGTTATTTTAATTTTTAGGTCGGGGAATGATGCCACATACCATTGTAAAAAAAAAACTCCAATACTATTTTAATTGCCTATTTAATAATTATACTCTAAATCCTTTGAAAATGTTGTAACTGTATTTTAATAGTAAATCCTTTGAAAATGTTGCAACTGTATTTTAATAGTAAATCATTATTATTAATCTTACTCAATGTAAAATTATCATTCAAAAATAATTTAATGGATTTAATCGATAGGTGATAATTGTATTGAATACATTGTGCCTCTATTAAATATGATTATAATTTTTATCTTACTTCCATATCGCAGATGTGATTTTAAATGATGTAAAATTTATATAACTAATACACATATCCAATTGGTCTAAATATTTTTTATTTTAATATTTTAACATAAAAGGATACCTCTATCATGTCTACCGTATTATTATTATTAAAGAAAATAATATAATAATAATAACTTTCTTTGAGTGTTTGAGTTTAGTAAATATCATTATTAAACACTTTGGTTATGTGTATATATATGTCTTTATTAAAATTATTGATCTGTATTCTTCATCTTTTGATTATTTTAATTTTCAAATCTTACAAGATAAAATATTAATTTAATACATATGTTTAATTTCGATTTCACATTTTGTTTGGTAGAAAATATCTTTTTAAAAAAACACTCAGCATAAAATTCAAATTTAATTAAATTAATATTTATTTGTTTGAATTTGTATGTAATTGATTCTCAAATAACCATGATTATTATATTCTTTTTATTATTTTATTATAATTATTATATTCTCAAATATTCGACTATTGATCATTTTCAATGAAATTGAAATTTCAAGGAGATCATGGGGGAGAGTGTTTGAGTGACGATCATCTTTCCAATATAATTGACCAGATCATTTTGATTCAATGCAATTTGACCTGATTATTTTGATTAATTGGTGTGTGAAATTGGGTTTCAATGCCATATGGCTTCTCGAAATTTTATATTAGAAGGAAATGGTAAAGGATTGATTTTATACGTGACATATTTTTTGAAATACTGTTATTTCATATAAGCAAATAGTTGGAATTTTCATTTTTAATCAATGCATATGATAATGAGATCATGGGGTTGTTCAACTGGCGATTATCTTATCAATCAATTTGACTAGATCATTTTTATTAATTAGTGAATGGCATTGGACTTCAATGTCATTGGAATTCTCGGCATTTCATATTAGAAGAAATGTAAAACATTGATTTTATATGTGGCATCTTTTGAAGTACTATTCATTTATGTAAGCAAATACTTTGGTTTTTCGTTTTAAATCAATGTGTATGATAATGAGATCATTGGGGTGTTCAGCTGGCAATCATCTTAAATGAAATTGAAATTCGAATGAGATCAATAGGGGATTTTTTGAAATTCCAATAAGAAATTGAAGTTTATGTAATATAATCTTTTAATGTTTTATTTTTAATAACATACAATTTTGTGATTATCTTTTCAATTATTTTTAACTTTGAAATAATAAGGAGAATAGAACTATTTTATTCTATTTTACTATTATATTTTTTAAAATTTACATCCACGCGTATTGCGCGGGCGGATACATTAGTTCCGACGAGAGTGGAAAAAATGTCCTAGAGGATGTAGTATTGACTGGCAGTACATTGGTTCTAACGAGAGTGGGGGAAAATGTCTTGGAGGGTAAAGTATTGACTGGCAGTACATTAGTTACGATAGAATGAGAAAAAATATCATGGGGGTGAAGTATTGACTGGCAGTACATTGGTTCCGACAATAGTGTGAAAAATGTCTTGGAGGGTGAAGTATTGACTGACATTACATTGATTCCGATAAGAATGGGAAAAAATATCCTGGGGTTAAAGTATTGACTGGCAGTGCATTGGTTCCGACAAGAATGGGAAAAAATATCCTGCGGGCTGAAGTATTGACTCGAGAAAGTAATGGACAAATAGTGCTTATCCAGGAATAGTTTGACCTTATGTGATAATAGAATATCGTTTAAATTTTCAAGAAGTCAGTTTCCACTAATTGTTTGTTATGCTATGACCTCGCAATAGTCAATGTCGTTCTCTAATGCATGTTGGAGTTTTCATGAAGGTCCAGCTTTTATATTTAGGTCTGCGTAGAATGTAAACATTTTACAGTAAGTGCCCCAAAATAAGAATAACAAATTGAAGTTCATGTAATATAATATTTTAGTGGTTTTATTTTTAATAACATACAAGGTTGTGCTTATTTCATTCATCTTTAACTTCAAAATAGTGAGGAGAATAATATTATTTATTTTCTATTTTATAAATCTTTTTTAAACTTTACATCCACTCGCATCGCACGGGCGGGTGTGCTAGCACCAAATTAATAATCATTTTAAGTTTACGAAATAATAATACTAATATAATTAGATTAATATATAAATTTATATTATATGGTTTTAAAATTTACATCCCGCGGGTACCGCGGGTGGGTTGACTAGTTATATAAAATAAAAAATAATTCAAAATCCTTCTAAATCAAAATCATTCGGCCTAAATTCAGGCCCAATAGCCTAAATTCAGGCCCAAAATCCTTGGCCTATTTCTCTAAATCAAAATATGGTGGCCTAGAGTGGAAATGACTCTTATTTTAATTATTACCTCCAAAATTAAATTAGATATCTGATCCTCTTCATCCTCTTCAGTCTTCATCCTCCGCCTCTCACCACAATCGGAGACTGAAAGCGAACCAAAATACAGTA
Organism: Hygrophila difformis; assembly: GCA_030278955.1. Taxonomy (NCBI): domain Eukaryota; kingdom Viridiplantae; phylum Streptophyta; class Magnoliopsida; order Lamiales; family Acanthaceae; genus Hygrophila; species Hygrophila difformis. The sequence goes on from JAOANR010000010.1 coordinate 24,441,884, forward strand.
CATACAAACACATTCAATCCTATTTAGAACTCCCTCCATTACCCCTCCAACCCAAGATTCTTTCAATTGAATCGTACTTCTCTTGCCGGAGGAGGATCCAACGTTTATTGATGAAAAGATGGCAGTTAGAGGGCCGATAGCAGGGATAAACATGGCTTCTTCTGCCCCCTCCTGCAGCACAAAACCCATTACTTGCAGGCAATCTTTTTTTGGTCGTGGAGGTATTGTTTGAGTTGTATCAGTTTTATTGCTTTTCTTTATTTGAAAAAAAAAAAAAAAAAAAAAACCTTTTGAGGTTCATTGTGCTGGAGATACAGATTCTTTACATCCTCAGATTATGAATTGGGTTTTGTATTCATCTATTGTTTGGTTTCTCGGATTTGGTTTCATGGAGAAATAGAACTTGTAATGTCAGATAAAAGCACAAACTCATGATAGTAAGGTATTATGAACTCATAGTTGTGCTTTGCTATATCTTTCAATTAGCCGTTCACTTTGGGGAGATTTTTACTTAGGTAATCCGAACAATATGAGGTTTTTGGGAGTGAATGAATTTGTTTGTTTATGGTTCTTAATAATTCTGGAAAGATTTGTAGTTTGAGATTCACTTAATTCTCGGTGCAACATCAATTTATTTATATTATTTTTGCCAAACATAATTAGATTGAAATATAGGATTGATAGCTAAAATGCATCCCCTCCAACCCTGAATTTATGGCAAAATATCTTATTTTTGTCTGCAGTGGGTACACCAAAAAATGGTGGAATACAACTCTCTTATTCTAGTAGATACGGATGCAAGAGTCGTGGAGGGGGTGCTCTTGGCACTCAAATGAATCTCTTTGATAGATTTTCTAGAGTTGTTAAGGTCGTTTGGCTCTATTGAGATTTTATGCTCCCTAAGACTTGATTGAGATCCGAGTTCCGACTAATTGTTGTTTAACTTGTTCTCTCTTTTTCAAGAATAGTCATATGCAAACTCTCTGGTAAGCTCCCTTGAGGATCCAGAGAAAATATTGGAGCAAGCTGTTAGTGAGATGAATGATGATTTGATCAAGATGCGTCAAGCTACAGCACAAGTATGCCCTACTCTCATCTTTTATTTACTTCTCTCCCTTTCTTTTTGTTCTTCAATGGTCAAATTTATCTCAGAGTGCGAGTAGATATTCATTGCTCTTTTTATCTAGAATACACAGTAGCACCAGAAACAATCTAGATAGTACATCTTTTATGTTGCATGAGTCTAATATTCATACTCAAAATTGAGTAGCAGCGCTGTTGAAATTAGTTTCATTCCTAGAAAATATAGCTTGTGTTCGCATCATTCAGATTTCTGAATTATTGGGTAATTTTGTTCTCTCTCTCTCTCAACACTAATGAGTCATTGGCTTTGTAGTTTCCTAGTAACAAATAACTCGATCTCATATTGTCATTCCTTATAACTTCAAACAAGTTTATGTAGACTGAAATAAGTTGGCAGTCTCCCTTTGTGATCATTTTTGATCATTTGGAATAAAGTTTGAGCCTTAGGCTGACATGGAAGATCCTGAGTTCTTTATCTGGTTTGGGCTTAGTCTGAAGATTTTTTGTCCAGATTTCTTGTCTTCTTCTTCTTCTTCCTTTTTATTTTTTAACCATTATGTACCACTTTCTCAGGGATGGATTCAATATTTATGCTGGGGGCGCCTTTTATACCTAGAAAACTTTAGGACAATCTAGAATAAAACTGTAAGAGAAATATGCATCACATCATGTTCTTTTTTTCAATTTTTCTTCGCCCTTTTTTCTCTTTTATTATCTCCAAGAACACAGACGATTTTCAGGCTGTACCTATATACTAGAGTTTTACCTGTAAAAAATGAAGACAACTTGTGGACCACTGAACTATAGAAAGTATATATAATTATATATATACAAAAGCTTGACAGTAATAATTAAGGTTTTACTAAGTATTACAATGATATATATTTTTTTTTAAAGTAGGCATTTGAAATTGTGCTCGACACTCTTCTCGTTATCATCAATAAGGAAATCTATGAGGTGAGCAACTCCTTCTAAATATATTTTAGTATTGAGTAGCTTAACAAAAAATCATCCTCTATTTTGTTATGCAAGTAAGTCTTCTCTAGCTTCATACCAAAGAAAACTTATCCCGTGGTTGCAGTAAAAAGAGGAAGAGTCTAAATTAGCCGAACAAGCTGATCAATAAGATGATAGTCTCTGCTAACACTTTACCAAGTTCTAGAATTGTTGATGGCTTTCTCAATTCAAGGTTTCCTTGGGCTTCTAACTCAAAATGTGCTACTTGAACTTCAAGTGCATGCTTTCTCCCCCAAGAAAATGAAAAATGCAACTTTTCCTGTTCTATGAAATCTCTGGGGAAAATGTATCTACAAGCTTGCATCAATGCAAAATGATTTTTAATAATCCCTTGGATCTAAAGCATTGGCTTAAGTAACTCCACTATGTCTTCTCTAGATCTAAATTTCATCTCTTACATTTGAGAATCAATAGCAGAGACAAATATATCATCTTATTAACGATGTCTGTGAGATGGCATCTTGTTGATGTTGAGGCTTCCCTCTACCGCCTTTATCAGGGGGCACTCATATCAGAGAGAGCTCTATATTATGTTTATCAAAAAATGAGGTTAATTTTTCAAGAGAAAGATTCCACCTTTCTTCCCTAGTCCTTTGTATAAACATTTTGCACTTGATTCTAAATGCTTTTGCATATATAATGAATCTTGAGATTTACGTTTCAGAGTTTGAGTAAGATCCTTAGTGATGCTTAAGAGCTCTATCATGAGATGCAAGATGAATTTAATCAAGAGGTCATCAATCAAAAATCATAATCATTGAAGGCATATTTGGCTGTGATCTCGTTCCAAATATTGTGTTTAAGAGACAAAGTGAGATTTTTTTCAGGGATATGTGATTGTTGGGGTGTGAAAATTCCTGTTTTGTGAGATGAAGTGTTGTTCGAATAGGGGTGTAAATGAGACTGATAGGCTCGTGAATTATTCGATCTCGGCTCAGCCAAAATTCGGTTCAAGCTCGACTTGAAATGGCTCGGTTCGAGCTCGAGTTCGGCTCGTAACACTCATGATCTCGAGCCGAGCCAACTACTATTCGGCTCGAAAGCTCGATAATAGGCTCGATTTATTTTTATATATATATTGTATAAAATATTAAAAGTATAAGTGTTATTATTGTTTATATCTTTTAATTTTTAAATTATAAATATATTATTAATAAATATATTTTTTTAAAACTATTTAAATATGTAGATTATATAAAATATAATTAAATGTATGCAATATATTAAGTATAATTCCTTTTATAAATTATGTGAGAATGAAAATGATACTGTTCGAGCTCGGCTCGAATTCGTCAAAGTTCGGTCAATGCTCAGCTCGAAGTAGCTCGGTCAACGCTTGGCTCGGTCAAAGCTCGGCTCGAATTCTTATGAGCTCAAGCCGAGCTTACCACTATTCGGCTCGGCTCGACTCATTTACACCCCTATGTTCAATTATATTTGGAGGGAAAAGTGAATAGTAAATAAACTTTAAAGGATACTGAATATGTATATCTTAAGATAAACTAACAATTTAACAAAAATAGTTACATATTTTTCTATTGATATATTCTCAAAATAATTAAATCACAATACCAGGAAACATGGGGACATTTTATTTGAAAGTTAGAAAAATGTGTTTTTATGAGACTTGTTTACAATATAACAAGCGTAAGCATGCAAACTTTTCATAATTGTCCCCTGACTTTGCTTCTCTATGTCAATTTCCATCCCTTGTAATATTTTTGAGAGCATAACAGTTGTATCAAGATCTAGAGCAAGCTAGAAAGAGAAGTTAAATGTGAATCCGAAATTCTATCTCCTACATGTTGTAAAGTGCCAATCTTGGGTATTTGTCAACTGATCTTGTCGCTTGAAGAGAGAAATGACTAAATATATGATGGTAGTCAAATATAAGAAAAATTATGTTACTGGCCCCTGTATATATTTCTTTCTCCTCGATGAGAAACAATATATCTAGAAATTTATGAAAGAGGGAGTTTGAGTATGTGAAGGGCAAGCTAATTTCTCCTTTTTTTTTTTTTTTTTTTTTTTTTTTTTTTTTTTTTTTTTTTCCCTTTCGTAGGTATTGGCTTCTCAAAAGCGGATGGAGAACAAATATAAAGCCTTGCAACAATCTTCAGAAGATTGGTAATGTTATAGGACTGATCCCTTTGCCCATTTACTTTCTTTTCTGCTGCAACTCATGTTTTAATCATAGGTATCGCAAAGCACAATTAGCACTTGAAAAGGGTGACGAGGACCTTGCTCGTGAAGCTCTCAAGCGTAGAAAATCTTGTGCAGTAAGACAATCTATCTTTATTTAATGGAATGAAGACACATGCTAATCAACTTACCTTCTGATAAAAGTCAGGAAAGAACTTCCCCTGCCTCCCTCTTATTCAGCGGCGGATCCAGAATTTATTTCCAGTGGTATCACAAAAGTAATGAAAATTATGTTGACATTAAGGAGTTGAGTCAAAATACAAAAACTATTGAAAAAGACTAAAGTTGTAATTGATTATAGTGGTATCACCACAAAAAATTCAATGGTTGCACAAAGCAAAATTAAGTTAATCTAATCTTTTTTATGATTAAAATAGTTATTTGATCAATTTCGGTGGTATCACGTGCCACCATTGTCTTATAAGTGCATCCGCCCCTGCTCTTATTGCATTGCACATAAGTTTATATTTATGATATGATATTATTATTTTCTTATGAAATGCAAGTTAACTACATCAGTTTGGAATTTTATGTTATTTGATTGAATGAGGTATGAAGGACTTCATTGGTTAAGTTTGGTCTAAATTTTATAAGCAAACATAGTTTGAAATAAAGTGCTAAAATGTCTAAATGAAAAACATAAACTGAAATGTTAACGTTTTTGTTTTTTGGTGAAATGTTAAGGTTTGAATACATATTTTGAATGGCATGATAAAATAATAATTTTGATTTCAAATTTCAAACTTTATACTTCATAGTTTAGCTTTATCAAACACATGATAAATAAACTTACTTAAAAACAAAAAAAGAAAAAAAAAAAAGAAAAGAAAAAGGAAAAAGAAAGCAGAAGCTTTGTAGATTTCCTTGATGATGTATGAGACGTAAATATATAGGTAATACTGTATTTTTCTGGTAGCCAAGACCATATCGGAGTGGGCATTATTTCCTTTTTGCGTTGTTGTCATTACGACAATCTACAGGATGATGCTAATGCCTTGAAGACCCAGTTAGATCAACAGAAAAGTGTAGTTGAGAACCTTGTTTCCAATTCGCGGGTGAGTTGCTGCACTAATAATTATATTGATGTCCATGTAATCAGTTTTCATTTACTTGGACAATCAACTAAATATGAATTGGTTGGTGCATTAGGTTCCTCTTATAGTTCTAACCTGGCCCTTGTTTATCTAGTCCAGTATAAATCTGCATTTTAACATTCTATGTAACTGTTGCTGGTACTGTGAACTTTGGTCTTACTTATGATGCTGCCTTGTTTGATAGTTACTAGAAAGCAAAATACAGGAGGCAAAATCTAAAAAAGATACTCTTAAAGCACGAGCTCAATCTGCAAAGTTTGTTCTGCCCTTCATTATTACATTCTTGTCAATTTCCTGGGAATTTGCAAAGAGTTGGTTATAATTGGCTCTTTCTTTATAGAACCTCAACAAAAGTGAGTGAGATGGTTGGGAATATAAACACAGGCAGTGCTTTGTCAGCTTTCGAGAAGATGGAAGAAAAAGGCAAGCAAAGATCCGTTTCATTCGTTTTGTTGCAGTGCTTATACCTGTCTCTAATGTTTGCTCCAAAAATACTAAAGGGAGTGTATGCTGTGTTTGCACACGATTGCGGTTATGCTTATTAAGCATATGCTAATCTTCAGCGATCCATATTATTCTGATTATTGTGATGGTAGAATAATTGATGAATATTCTTAAATTTACTAGATTTACTGTCATGCGCATGTACGGCCTCCACGTCTCCACGATTCTTTTGAAGCATCCTTGTTTCCTAATTCTTAGATTAGATTTTGTTGAATCTATTATATTTGTACTTGTATCTAAGATCATGTGACATAGGTTGTACGATATATCTACAAATAAATCCGAATCCCTAGCTTTTATTTCATATGAAAAAATATAAATCCATCCTTGTTGAATAATAAAGCAAGAAGACAATAAGTTCTGAAGATTTGTGATTTTGATTGAGACAGTTTTGGCAATGGAGTCTCAGGCAGAAGCACTGAACCAGTTAACTGGCGATGAACTTGAAGGAAAGGTAGCTCTGTATAATCCCTTAAGTCCTGTTACTCTTCCTTTTCTATTTGGTTACTAATTTATCAGCTCATTAGCACATTTTAAGTTTGCTATGACTAGCAGTTTAGGTTCTTTTCTTAGTACTGCAAATAATTTTTGGTATCTGAAAACCTGGCTAAGATTTCACTGGTGGTATGAATATAATGACTGGCTTTTCCACTAATCAATTTTTGCAGTTTGCTTTACTCGAAACCTCTTCGGTTGATGATGATCTCGCTAGCCTGAAGAAAGAATTATCTGGAAGCACCCCGGTAATCATTCCATTCCATCTTCTTTTCTATATTTAGGAAAAAAGTGAAAAACAAAGTACGTTTATTTATTTATTTTTTTACTGTCTGTCTGGGTAGAAGGGGGAGCTTCCGCCAGGGAAACCATCTGTCACAAAACTTCAAGACCCAGAAATTGAGACAGAACTGAATGAGTTAAGGCAAAGGAGCAAGGAATACTAGCAATGATTAGCACTTAGAAGTGTTACTAGACTTTACAATGCCAACCTTTAAAGGATTCTTCATTTCAGAGAAAATTGGATGGGAGGTAAAAGGAATAATTAAATTGTGATAATTAAGCACAATTGGGTTTTTGTAAATTTTCCAAGTTATGGGTAACATTGCTTTGATAATGTTTGTAGGCATAGAAAGATTAAGGTGTAGAAGAAGAAACATTCTTGATGGTAAAAGATATATCTAGCTTGATATATAAGTTGTTCTAGCAATGGAGGATGGGAGAATGTTCCTTGCTAGTTCACCTGGGACAGGGCTTCCTAAGTCGTATGTGAGCACTGCACTTTTTGACCGCACCAGTTCTGTATCACAAAAACTGGTCGTGAAACACAATTACTGAGGGTTGACACGGCTGAAATGCGACCAACATACAAGCTATGTTTTATCTGGTAGATGGTAGGATAGAAAGAATTAACTGTGGCAATACTGACTGGTTTGTCTTCCTCCACTGTGTTCCAATCGATAAGCCTGAAGAAGGTTGATTTTGACTCGAGTATTGAGACAAGGAGGTTAAAGATAAATTGTGCAGGGAATGGGTGATATTAAACATGTTGAGATCAATGAATATGCCAACCAGTTACAAACATAATCCCAACAACAATAATACCAACACTATCAAGTGTAATTACTAATCAGTTACTATGTTGATGGGATCTCTTGAAATCCTCGATCAGCATATTGTGCGTAGGTGTTAGCATAAAAGCAATAATACCGTTATTGATTTTCTCCGGTATGGTTTCGGTATACCGATTTGTAACAATATGTAACGCATTGTTCATTATGTAAATTTTTTGATATTTTTCGGTATCTTCGGTAAATATAATTTTCGGTACAGTAATGGTGTATATTATAAGAAACCGAAATTTTCGGTATATCGGTATACCAAAATATTCAGTATCAGTATCGATATGATTTTTATCAATTCCGAAAATTTTGGTATGATACGGTAACAGTATTTCGGTATACCGTTTTTTGGCACCCCTAGGTGGAACATACAAATCCAAGGAGCATTTTTATTGTTTTTGAAGTTAAGAAGGCAGAAGACGCAAGGTGTACAAGTTCAAAGAATATTCAGCATCGTTCCCATCCAAATAAATCTTTACTTTGGGAAAAATAGCCACCCCAACTCCCAAGTGCCATTTCTGATGTTGACTCAAACACAACATAAGCAGGAGTCACACACACACACAGCAACCAACTATGGCAATAGACAAATAGGAGTACCAATAAACTCAACTCTTTGCTAAATCCAAGAATCCTGTCCCCCCAACTCCCACCTTGTTATTACACACACCCAGTCCACTCCAGACTACCTTGTTACAGATCCAAAAGTATTCACCCAACTTGGAAAAAGTACTAGTTCCTACAGTTTTCACCTTGTAAGTTGTAACTATGACCACAATGGTCGAACTCAGAGCTTTTCTTCTCTTCAACATTCTTGCAATTATGATATCTCTAGTGTTTGCCCAAAACCTACCCACCTTTGACAACCTCCTCGTCTGGAACCTTTTTTGTGACAAAAATCCAGTCTCACCAAATATGCAATACTTATGCTTTTCTCCGAGCTAATCCATACTACTCATCCCTGTTCAATCTGACCTCTTATTTGTACATTGCTCGTGCTGATCTTGCTGAAGCTAATGGCCTTCCAGCTGATTCTGATCAAATAAATTCTGTTCTTGAAAGTAATACGTTGATTGCTCCAAAAGTTCAACAAGAGTTGGTCAATGCTTGTGCTACGGAGACTAGGATTTCTATTATTGAAGATATTGGGGACCATTTTTTCTCTCTTTTCGGTTGATGACTGATGAGTCTCGTAACATTTCGAGCAAAGAGCAAGTAGCAATTGTTTTAAGATATATGAATAATGGTGGTGCAATAATTGAAAGAGTTTTAACTGTAGAACATGTGCAAGATACATCATCTCCATCCTTGAAAAATGTTATTGATAGTGTATTTACAAAATACAATCCATCTTATTATAGATTGCGTGGGCAAGGATATGATGGTGCTTCGAATGAGGGGTCAATTCAATGGGCTTCAAGCATTGATATTGAAAGAACAACCATGTGCATCATATGTCAATTGCTTTGCTCATCAGCTTCAATTGGTAGTTGTTGCAGTTGCAAAAAGAATTCCTGAAATTTGTGATTTTTTTTAGTTATATATCAAAAATTGTCAATGTAGTTGGTGGCTCGTGTAAAAGAAAAGATGCTCTCTCTCAACATCCTCTCTCTCAACATCATATAAAGGGTGAAACTTTGATATGGAAGGAAAAAAATCAAGCAACTATTCTAGTGAGATCCGGAGATACACGTTGGGGTTCACATCACATGACTCTTGTTCGCTTGTATGATATGTGGCAATCAATCTTGGATATGCCGCAAGGTGTATGTGAAGATGGCACTTCTACGGATCAAAAGGGCTTAGTAAATGGTTTGATGGAAAAAATGGAGAGCTTTGAATTTGTGTTCAATATGCATTTGATGATAGACATTCTTGCCGCCACAAATGAGCTCTCTAAAACCTTGCAACTTAAAAATCAAAAACTTGTGAATGCTGTGGAATTGATTTCTACCACAAAGAAAGGGCTAAAATCAATGAGGGAAGAAGAATAGGACAACTTCTTGAAAAGATTCACTGGTTTTTGTGTGAATGAGAAAGAGAAGAGAAATATTCTTGTTCCTAACTTGATGAATTTTTGCCATTGCGTGGCGTTATAGGCGTGCCAAACAAGAAATCACATATTTTCATCGTTATAAGGTGGAAATATTCATTGCGGTTAGTATTTTTATTTTTTTAGTTTGACTTTGAATTTTTCTTATATTAATATCTTCGAACTAACTTGATTTTTTCCCCTATGCTTTTGATTTGATTAATCGAGAGATGAATAATCGATTCACTAAACCAAGTTCTGAGTTACTACTTTGTATTTCTCGTCTTCATCCTCTAAATCTCAATTCTCTAAGTTTGATAGAGACCAATTGGTTTGTCTTTCTGAACTCTATCAAAGTGATTTTTTTTTATCAATTGATCATATCATGTTATATCATTAGTTGAAGGTTTTCATTTCCCATGTGAGGAGTTGCGATGATTGCCACAACTACAGTTGAAAGGGTATTCTCACCATTGAATCTTACCAAGACAGATTTGAGGAGATTTGAGGAATATATTGGGTGATGAGTAATACTTTAGTAACATATATTGAAAGAGATGTTTTCGGTTCGATAGATAATGAATCAATATTGCAACGATATCAGAAGATGGATAGCCGGTGATATGAATTAAGTAGACTTTCTGATAGTTGTACAAATGATGAAGATTAATTTATATATTGTATTATTTGTTTTTTGCTAAATCTTGTCATATTTTGTACTTTTTATGAACAAAATTGATGGGTTATTTTGTATACTTATGATTGGAAAAACAAAAAATTTGAGCCCTACCTATAAAAATATCCTGGATCCGCCACTGCTTGCACGTGCTCCTTGGTCAATCTGCCAATAATTGGCACAAAAAAGAATACTAATCAGTAATATGCCAACACAAGGAGTTTTGATATACTAAGATAAAAAAGATTTCTTAGCTTCTAAAGAAAAGTTGAGGTTCATGCATGATGCATCAAATGAATAATAGTTTCATTTAGCACTGCTTAGGGACTCATTTATCTAGGAGAAACGGCAGACATTTGCCCTATAGTCCATAGATGTGTCAAATTCCCATTACTAGCTTGAATAACCTCACTACCAAAAGCAAACAGAACAACAAAATAACTTCTTACGGAGGTATTGGTACAATTAGGCGCTGGTTGTCAGCTTTAGGGTTAAAGCCTAGTGGAGATGAGATGATAGCTTTCTCCAATTCCTTCACATCCTAAAAGCAAAGGGTCGGATGATTTCTTGAGATCATTCTGTTACGACAATTGGGTTAGAACTTCGACAGCGCAGCGGGTTTGATTAAATCTGAGGATCGTTATTCAACGATTTCCTTAAAACAATATTGCCCGCATATCGGTGCAATTGTTTCCCAGGATACAACAGATTAACGACGTCGAACTGGAACTATGGACGATGGCAGAATGCTTGTAGTATGGAGGATGTTTTTCGAATGAATTGAATGAAGCCTAGCATGCATATTTATAGATGGCTAAGAGTTGTGTTGTTTCAATGAAACGACACAACCATTCGTTTGAATACGTAGCCATTCGTTTGAATAAGCAACCATTAGTTTGAATACGCATCTATTCGTTTGAATACGCAACCATTCATTTGAATACGAAACTCTCTGCCAAAGGTTGCAACTTTCCGTTTGAATGCTGCTGCTTCCATTCAAATTCGAAAGAGAAGAAATAAATTAAATAATAATTAAAGCCCTAAGAAGCAAAACCGGGTTGATCAGGTCCGTGATGCCTCAAGGAGAATTTATTCTTCTCTGACTAATGTGGGATTAACTCCCATTCACACCTTTAAAAAGCCATTTATTTCCAACAATCCCCCACATGAATGGGATATAGTCTTAAGCATTCGTTACATGATCTCTGGATAGATAAGGTAGGTGTCCCTTTGAACTTTATCCTTGTTTTAATTGTTTCGTCTGACTGGCTGTCCAGTAGACACGATGTCTTTGAACTGTCCTGCCGTTTGTGTAAGATTCCCACAAATAAAACGCATAGACCATTTCTATATTAGTTCCGTTCTCATTGTTTTGTCCATTTTGGCCGTGGACACGCCTGGTTCTGCAAGAGTTTAGGAGAACTAAGCCTTCCGGTTTTCCTTTGAAGCGGCCCCACTTCACTCTCACATAGGTGATTATTTAAGTTTTAGAGTATTACACTTACTCACTTAAATATCATTAAAGCATTATTTGCTATCCTTTATCGTCATGCCACTGTTTCGCGACAGGAATGAGTAGAGGGACGGCCCCCACAGTGACTTAACTTAGTCTCACGGTTAGGTTGTCCCTTTGAACCTAGATCTTAGGATCTCTAGTCAACTAGGTTGGGTTTTCCTTCGTGAACTAATTAATCCAAGGCTTTAGACCCATTCCTTTTGTCAACCTTTCAACCGATTCTCTATTTAACCCTTTGGTTAACGGATCCGCTAGATTATCTTTTGACTTCACATAGTCAATTGAGATAATTCCGGTTGAAAGCAATTGTCTAATGGTATTATGTCGACGACGAATGTGCCTCGACTTACCATTGTACATAGTACTTTGTGCTATTCCTATCGCGGATTGACTATCACAATGTATGCTGATAGGTGGCACAGGTTTTTCCCATTTTGGAATATCCTCTAAAAAGTTTCTTAGCCATTCGGCCTCTTCGGCACATTTGTCTAACGCAAAGAATTCGGATTCCATGGTAGATCTGGCTATAACAGTTTGCCTTGAGGATTTCCAAGACACAGCGCCTCCGGCTAACATGAAAATATAGCCACTTGTACTCTTTGTGTCTTTCGTATCGGATATCCAATTTGCATCCGTGTATCCTTCTAACACGGACGAATATCTCGTATAATGTAGACCAAAGTTGCGAGTATGCCTTAGATACCTAAGTAATCTAATTATCGCTGTCCAATGCTCGCGACTTGGATTACTCGTATATGAACTTAATTTACTTACAGCGTAAGCGATATCTGGTCTCGTACAGCTCATTAGATACAGGCTTCCAATAATCCGTGAGTACTCTAGCTGAGAAATACCTTCTCCACGGTTTTTGGACAGATGAACACTATTATCTAAAGGTGTTCTGGCGATGCCTTTGTCATTATTGCTGAATTTATCAAGTATTTTGTCTATATAATGAGCTTGACTCAATATTAGACCATCAGGTGTTCTTATGATCTTGATTCCTAAGATAACATCAGCAATGCCCAAATCTTTCATGTCAAATTTAGAATTTAACATGTTCTTTGTAGACTTAATCAATTTTTCACTGTTGCCAATAATGATTATGTCGTCTACATATAAACATAGGATGACATAGTCATCTCCCAGTTCTTTAACGTAGATGCACTTATCGCATTCGTTAATTTTAAAACCACTAGTAGTCATTGCTTGATCAAACTTCTCATGCCATTTCTTTGGAGCTTGTTTCAAGCCGTATAATGATTTTACTAGTTTACAAACTTTCTTTCCGTTTGATGGTGATTGGAATCCCTCGGGTTGTTCCATATAGATTTCTTCATCTAGATCACCATTTAGGAAAGCTGTTTTTACATCCATTTGATGTACTTCTAAATTCCTTAAGGCCGCAATAGCAAGTATCACCCTTATAGAATTTATATGTGAGACCGGTGAATATGTATCAAAATAATCAATACCTTCTTTTTGATTATATCCTTTAATCACGAGTCTTGCTTTGTATTTATCGATTGTTCCATCCGGTTTTATTTTCCGTTTGAACACCCATTTGGATCCTAAACACTTGTTCCCCGGAGGGAGATCCACTAATTCCCACGTATGATTTTGTAAGATAGAATCGAGTTCACTGTTGATGGCTTCTTTCCAGAGAGGCCCATCCGGTGAACTTATTGCCTCGGCGTACGTAAGTGGTTCTTTTTCGACCAAATATGTCACAAAATCCTCACCAAATGTTTTTTCGATTCTAGCTCTCTTGCTTCGTCTTAGTTCTGTAGTCTGATCTTGAGATTCTTCGTTTGGTCGTTTTAACGAAGAATCACGTTCATTACTAGACTTACACGGAAAGTCGTTTCGAAGAACGATGCATTCCTTGATTCCATGACAGAATTCTTGTGTATATCCGGTATTTTCGAATCATACACAAGGAAGCGATATGCACTACTATTGTGTGCATAGCCGATAAAAATACAATCCACTGTTTTAGGACCAATTTTTATGGTTTTTGGTGCAGGAACTGCTACCTTTGCGAGACACCCCCACACTCTTAAGTATTTATAGGATGGCCTCTTTCCTTTCCATAATTCATATGGAGTCTTGTCTTCAGTTTTCCGAGGAATTCTATTTAATAAATAGTTTCCTGACAAGATAGCTTCTCCCCACATATTGGGGGGTAGTCCCGAACTTAGTAACATTGCATTCATCATTTCTTTTAGTGTTCTATTTTTCCGTTCGGCTACTCCATTGGATTGAGGTGAATAGGGTGCAGTCACTTCATGAATTATTCCATGTTGTGCGCAAAAGTTACCAATCGGTACTTGATATTCACCACCTCTATCACTTCTTAATCTTTTTATTCTTTTACCGAGTTGATTTTCAACTTCATTTTTGTAAAGAATAAATTTTTCAAGAGCTTCATCTTTGCTCTTTAGCAAAAATACATAACAATATTTTGTACTATCGTCAATAAAAGTAATAAAATATTTATTACCCCCTCGTGTTTGAACATTTTTCAAATCACAAACGTCGGTATGGATTAGTTCAAGCGGTTCAGTGTTTCGTTGTACTGATTGAAATGATGTTCTTGTTAATTTTGCCTCAACGCAAATTTCACATTTGTGTTTAGAGTCGATTTGGAATGTTGGGATATGATTCAAGTTAATTAAACGACGTATCGAATCAAAATTAACGTGACCCAATCTACCATGCCATACATTTGAAGACTCAAGCAAGTAAGCAGAAGAGATATTTTTATTGTCAACAATAGGCATTACATTTAATTTGAACAACCCTTCAGTTGTTGCATATCCTTTCCCAACAAACACTCCAGACTTTGACAAAATAACCTTGTCGGACTCATACACGGCTCTAAAGCCACTTTTGTTCAGCATGTATCCGGACACAAGGTTCTTGCGAACTTCTGGCACATACAAGACATCCTTTAGCGTTAGAACCTTTCCGGAAGTCATCTTCAGCTTTATGCTTCCTTTCCCTTGAACATCTGCCACTACCGAGGTTGCTGTATAGACCTTTTCTCCTTGAACAGGTTCAAAGGTCGAAAAGTGACTTCTTTGGCTGCATACATGCCTAGTGGCCCCGGAATCAATATACCATTCCTTCGGATTGGATTCAATCATGTTTACCTCGGACACGATGGCGACGAGGTTCATGTCCTCTAATTCATTTGCGATAGCCGTCACCATGTTGGCCTCGGTTTGTTTCTTGGGCAGACGACACTCAACAGATCGATGGCCTTGTTTTCCACAGTTGAAGCACTTCCCTTGGAATTTCTTCTTTGCTACACCACCGGTAGCTCCGAGTTTTCCTTTATTTTTATTTTTCCCTTTGGAGCCTTTTCCATGTTCGATTGTATTGATTCTTGCCTCAGTATTTGTCACAATTGGTTCGGATTTTCTGTTGTCTTCTTCGATGCGAAGTCTAACAATCAGATCTTCCAAAGACATCTGCTTTCGTTTGTGCTTGAGATAGTTTTTGAAATCCTTCCAAGCCGGTGGCAACTTCTCGATGATGGCAGCCACTTGAAAAGTTTCGCCTATCGCCATGCCCTCAGCAAGGATTTCGTGAATTATGATTTGTATCTCTTGCACTTGGTTTATGACTGTTTTGGAATCGACCATTTTATAGTCGAGGAATCGTCCGACCACAAATTTCTTTGAGCCGGCATCCTCTGACTTGTATTTTCGATCGAGTGATTCCCATAATTCTTTTGCAGTCTTATACTCACAGTAGACATTATATAATGAATCGTGAACACAATTCAGAATATAATTTCGACATAGAAAATCACAATGGTTCCAAGCCTCAACAGCATGTAGAGTTTGAGAATCAGTGTTACCTTCAGGGATTTTCGGAGCTTCCTCCTTTAAGCATCTCGCCAGGTTGAGCGTGGTCAAGTAGAACAGCATCTTTTGTTGCCATCGTTTGAAGGTTGCCGCCGCTCCATTGAACTTTTCGGGCTTGTCGACATGGCTGGTCGGGAAAGTTTGAGCAGCAACATTGGTTGTTCGTGGCCCCTGGTTGTTGGCAGTAGCTGCATCGTCCGTGGAGGATGAAGCCATAGCGCAAGTTCGAAGTACAATATTGTTTTAAGATTGTTACGACAATTGGGTTAGAACTTCGACAGCGCAGCGGGTTTGATTAAATCTGAGGATCGTTATTCAACGATTTCCTTAAAACAATATTGCCCGCATATCGGTGCAATTGTTTCCCAGGATACAACAGATTAACGACGTCGAACTGGAACTATGGACGATGGCAGAATGCTTGTAGTATGGAGGATGTTTTTCGAATGAATTGAATGAAGCCTAGCATGCATATTTATAGATGGCTAAGAGTTGTGTTGTTTCAATGAAACGACACAACCATTCGTTTGAATACGTAGCCATTCGTTTGAATAAGCAACCATTAGTTTGAATACGCATCTATTCGTTTGAATACGCAACCATTCGTTTGAATACGAAACTCTCTGCCAAAGGTTACAACTTTCCGTTTGAATGCTGCTGCTTCCATTCAAATTCGAAAGAGAAGAAATAAATTAAATAATAATTAAAGCCCTAAGAAGCAAAACCGGGTTGATTAGGTCCGTGATGCCTCAAGGAGAATTTATTCTTCTCTGACTAATGTGGGATTAACTCCCATTCACACCTTTAAAAAGCCATTTATTTCCAACACATTCCAAATCAATCTATTCATATTGTATTAAATTAAATATTGAGTTTATCAATGAACATTCATGAACTCAATACTAGCAGTATTTTCTGGCAGC
This sequence comes from Hygrophila difformis, assembly GCA_030278955.1. NCBI lineage: Eukaryota > Viridiplantae > Streptophyta > Magnoliopsida > Lamiales > Acanthaceae > Hygrophila > Hygrophila difformis. The sequence goes on from JAOANR010000010.1 coordinate 24,458,422, forward strand.
ATAATATAAATATAAAAATTTAGTTCTGTACATTGAGAATTCTAGGAAAGCTCAGCACATTTGACAGTCACATACAGAGTTGCATAGTACTCCATATCATAACAAAACAGCATCACTTACATTAGGATCATATGGAGTAACAGACAGCGTTTTCGGGTCCAACACTGATGATACAACAGCCATCCTGTTAAGGGGTGTCTTAACACCATAATGTTCAGCAATTATGTGGTCAAGCATTCCTGGGAGAAATTCGAGGATCATTTCAGAACCAATTAACTTACAGAATCAAGGATAATTCATACTTATATAAAATATAAATAGCTATTAAGCACCAGCAGATACTCTTCTGGTACGGAATTTCGCCAATTCACACGAGAGAGCATCAATGGCTGCTCCCATCTGAGAAATTGTAGTAGCCTTAGCGCTATCCACCAAATCATCTCCTCTCATCGAACTCATCCTCACTTTCTTCTGCTTCCCCTTCATCTTCCTCTAAATTCTCTAGATGTAAATAATATAAAAACACACACAAATGAAAACTGAAGCGCAAAATAAAACTAGAAAGGCAAGCACAAATAGATTCTTGTCTAAAACACAAGCAAAACCATTCACTTCTCAGCCATTTAATTTAATTTACATTTGCTGAAAAGACATACTCCCTCTGTTGTCTTGTTTGACTTTTTGAACGATTCGACACTGTTCATTGTTTAGCTTTGACTCAATTCTATTGCAAGTATATATTTGGAAAAAATAGTCGAATTAAGTTTTGTTAGATTCGTATGATCATATAATTTTAGAATATACTACTCCTTTACACAATATGAGTATATTTTGAGATATTAATTATTAGAAAAGTTAAATGGGAGGATTGTGGGCAGAAGTTAAAGGAGGGAGTATTTTTAATTCCAAGAAAAGCAGGGTCTTCTCTCCAAACGAATAATAACAATCAAGCATTAGCTAATGCAACAAAAAATTCTATTAAGATCGCAATTCTTGAATAGAGCAAAATGAGCGGCAGTACTGATATGATGCTTCCTTTGTTTGGCGTATCCACTCCTGGTACTGAGCTGATTACTCATTGTTAGTGGAGAAGAAGTCACGAACCAATCAGCAACGGGCGATTCATGGGAATTGTCAAAAAGTGAGGAGAGCAAGCAAGGCATGTTTTGGTGGGAACAGATAGATGCTGTTCGAAGTGCAAAAAAGAGGTTCCTAGAAGAAATCAGGGCGCCTAAGGGAGATCGCAATGGTCGAATCCAAACCAAAGCTTGGGCCTTTGTTGTTATCGTTATTTCTTGTTCTTGTCTTGGGGTTTTACTGCGAAAGATTTTTAGGGTAGGGAGGAAAGGTAGGAATGGCAATGGGCTGTCCCAAAACAGCTATCATTTTTATTTCCAAAATGGCCAAATCCCATCCCGGTACCATAATTTTTATAATCTTTATTGGACATAGTTATTAAGATCTCAATTTTAATCTTAAGATGTTATAGTTTTATGATCTCGATTATTAAAAATGATCCAGATCTTTGTAATATCTTAAATTTAATAGGATCTCAATATTGATTCTAAATTCTCAATCTTAATGGAAAAATCTTACGATCTGATCTCACCAAAATTTGAAATATGCTCACATAATCTCATACTTTTCATAAAATTGGTATTGAATTTTATTTTCAACTGTTTATAGTGCTTAATTGCTTCATTTACCTAATAATATTCTATGTTATGCTTTCATTTGTTAATATGTATAATTATTTTTATCTATTGTTGCAATTTGGTAGGATTTTAAGATATAAATTCATCTTACGATCCCAATTTTGTAAAGACAAAAAAATCCTAACTAAGATCTCGATCTTGTTAACCTTACCATTAGGTACCTTATGGGTGATTCCCTTACAAGCCAACTTTCAAATTTTTCTTTTTCAATAATTGGAAGGGTCTGAGCCATATTATTCGAGACAACTTTCAACATAAACATATATCAGACACACAAATATAAAGGACCTATTTGGGAATCAACTGTTAGCTGTTAATTGATTATGTGAGTAATAAATTAGTTAAAAAGCAATTTCGAGGCCAACTTTTTGTCTATAATAAGCTAATTCCAAAATGCTGTTATTTTCAGCAGTTTCAAAAAAACTGATTGAGCAATATTTTAAAATATTTTATCTTTTTAAATAAGCTAATTTATTTCAAATTGCCAAGAATAAGCTAATTTATTTAGTTGTTTTGCCAAACATCAATAAATCATAATCACATCAAAAGTTCATAATAGTCTCTAATATATAATCAACACATCAAACTAAAGGGCTTTGATAATTATTTTTTACTTTACGAAGCCAAATTCCAAAAAAAAAAGGATTGTGTAAATTCATGCCACACAAATTACAAAGGGGTAAAATGTAGGGATAGAGGGCTAATGACTTAACTAATAGAACAAGTCATTGTCCATGTTTTAATTATTTTACAATGAGCTAGGTAATATTTATAAAATATAGTAATATATGAAATACGAGAATTAATTATATACTCCCTCCGTCCCTCCTATCCCTCCTACTTGTCTTGTTTGACTTTTTGTCACTTTTCATTGTTTAACTTTGACTCAATTTTATTGCAAGCATATATTTAATGAAAAATAGTCGAGCTGGATCTTGTTAGAATCGTGTAATAATGTAGTTTCAGAATATATAATTTACATAATTTTTTATTGTACATATTTTGAGATATTAACAATTGAAAAAGTGCATTGTATTGTGTGCAGAAATGAAACATGACAAGTTAAATGGGACAGAGGGATTAATATATAAAAATATAATAAATAATATATAAAATATAAAATATATCGGGGATGGGCTGAGGCGGGACTACCTCCTCCATCCCCAATAATCCTCCCCCGAAACTGAACCGAAAATTTGATTTTTAGGTTTCACCATGGGGTATGAACTTTTTTGCCATCCATAAAAAAAAGGTGAATACAATTGAAATTGTCTGGTGGCAATGCACAACAGCAAATTGGAAATTAGTAGCCTATAGTCTGTAGCAGAGATACATATTAGTCGTATTTATTAACTTTTTACCAACTTTTTCATAATTCACTCTAATCTTATAAACTAAAACAATTAACAAAAAAAATAGGATCAATCCAACCTGTATACTACTCAAATAACTCGACCTGTCTAAGACCTCATTCCACCACCTATGCATTTACTCTTCTTTGAAATTATTTCTCCACTATAATAGAATTTAGTGTTAGGTATTGTAGGGAAATAATATCAGGAAATAGTTAATATAGATATGGGGAACCAGGTTTTGGCTAGATGGGTTATTTGAGTAGGATACGGGTCGAATTGGTCCTATAATTTTGTTAATTGTTCGAAATTATAGTAGGATACAGGAGCTACTATCCATCAACCTGTTCTATCATATTTTTTTTTGCCTTTTTTGTAGCTCCCTCTCCCAATCACAGTAATATATACAGTACTCGAGTTCTTCCAGCGGATATGATAGTGAAAATGAAGAGGATGATGTTAGAGGTGATGGCCCCACTGGGGAGGAACCTGTTGCCTCTGATGAGTAGGATGAGCACGTTGAGATCTTTGATGATGTGGCTACTAGGGATGATGGTCGTCATGAGAATGGGCCTGTTGGCCCTGATGAGGAGGATGAGCATGTTGGGATAGTTGATGATGTCGTCCCTGGCACCCAGGGCGATCCTAGATCCTCTTATAGGGACCTTATGCTCTCCATTGATGATCCCATGGTTTCCGTTTGGCCCTGATGAGGAGGATAGGCATGTTAGGATAGTTGACGATGTCGTCCTGGTATTCTGGTATTCAGGGTGATCCTAGATCATTCTCTATGGACCTTATGCTCTCCACTGATGATCCCATACTTTTCGTTGATGATCACCTGCCTTATACGGACACTCATGTGCCTTGTGTTGATGACACTGCATCTCAAGTTGATGACCTTTTATATCATGTTGATGACTCCTGACTTCAGCTAATCTCGTGACTCTTACTGATCACACCTCAACATCTCAGGTACGCCTTTGTCATATTTATATGTTTTGCATTCCTTTAAAGCGGCATGATGACACTCACTCTCTCTCTATCTTTTTTTTTTTTTGGTGGGGGGTCTTTGGGCACATGCGGATCATCCATACTCTTCCATGATTCGCGACTACACACCCTTAGCTAGTCTTGTGGCTCCAGCCATTGATTTTCTAGGTATACTTTTGACATATTTGTCTTCTTTGTACTCTTTTAAGGCAATATACTGACATATCTTTAAGTATCACGGATCGTCCATTTACTTCTTGGCCTCTACTATACTTGTCTCGGGGGCAGCGGCTCCCAACCGGGAGTCATATTTGTCGGCCTGTGAGGGATTTGATCGTCTTTTTGCTACTCCGTTAGAGTCACTAAGGATGGTCGCTGATATTGTTAAGTTAGTGCATCCATACCCTTGTTGAGGACACGGAGTTTACTAAGTTCTCAGATCGGGTGCAGACTTATTCTTGGCCTATCCCTTATACAGTAGTCGTGCAGACCAATCCGCCAAAGAATTGGCTACTCTCAATGATCTTAAGGCCCGACATCGTGAGATTCGTTCCCGGTAGGAGGTAATTTGTCCTTAGGCCAAAAGCTATCTGTTGATTGAGCTGCACAGGAGAGCCGCAAGAAATAGCTTAGGACACTATTTCAGAGGCAGAGTGTGTTATATTGAAGGCACGACACTCAATTCAGAGGGCCTGATTCACTTGAGCCTGCATTAGCTAAGACTTCCACTCATGCCTCTGCTTTAGAGACCGATCATGACCGCCTAGCTAACAATGAGCGTGACTTATCAGGTGAGTTGTCGACAACTAGAGCCTTGGTTATCTTTTCAGGCCCGTGCTTCTGCCGTAGCATTGCATCGCATAGGGACTAGCTTGCGGCGAGCACGTGAAAGTTGGACCACGGTTTGTGGCCGTATGCTGGACTATAGGGTGTTGCCTCCTTCAGAGTAGTTATGATTTATGCTTTTTATTCCATTTTTTTTTTTTTTGGGTCTGCCCATCGGCCTTGTGGTGGTCCCTTAGTCAATATGTTTTTTTCTTTTGGGCCAGCCCTTCAGCTTTGTGATGCGAAACTTTTAACATGATGCATTTGTGTTTTACTCTGATTCCCAAATTGTAACGCCTCAAAAATTAAAACAATTTTTGCTGACGTCACCGCCGTATCAACTATTCTAAACTGATGATCACTCAGCTTAGACAGTCAATATGAAGTGAGGTTTGATCACATACATACATCTCAATATCAAGTGCAATAAAAATAGTAAATAGTTCCAGGAACAATAAATAACATATCCGGGCAACAAGCCTTGAAATAACATAATGACATGGCCACCGGCCTAATACCAATAATATGTAATAAATAAATCTTATGCGACTCACCGGTCACATCTAACAAACAACAAATATACTAATCACAAAAAATCAGGCAAGAGCATATAACATTTATTCCGATATGATAAATACAAGTAGATGCAGCGTAGCTAGTCCGCTCAACCCGTACTCCAATCATCATGCTCTGCGTTATCCGTAGGGAGATCTATAAAACATACAACAGCAAAGTGTCGGTACAACGTACTAGCAAGGAATAGATATAGCAAGGGAAATTGGGGTACTATAACAATAATACTATAATAATAATAATAATAATAATAATAATAATAACAATAAGAATAATATTAACAATATTTAAGAACATAAATAACTACAGAAAATAAACATCACACCGTCCCATATCGGTGCTTCACCCACAAGATGCACTGCAATAATATGCATGATGAATGATGAGATGAAATGTTATGACCTATAGTGTCTATCTACCCTAAGTGCAACACATAAGAATGTCTAGTGCGCATCTTAAGTACCATGGTCGGTATTCCTCCCCATATAAGGTCCACTTCCCTAATGGTCGGAAGAGATACCCACAGTGCCCCCGCCGCGGATACTAACAGCTGAAATAAGTGGCTTACGGCCTAGCGGGTCAGGCTACGGATCATAAAGTCCTTATCAACCAACTATTCAGACTACGGATTATATCATGCTTGTCAGCCTTTAATCAGACTACAGATTATATAATCCTTATCAGCCTTTAATCAGACTACAGATTATATAATCCTTATCAGTTTACAATGCCCAAGAGTTTTCTCCTAAATCATTAATCAATTCACAGTCACACACATGCTCAGACACAAGTCAAATGCATAATGACAAGATCAACGACTCACCACGAGTCAATTATATATAAATAGCAACACAGCTCGACTAAAGCATAATCACGGGTGTGCCAAGCCCCATGTATTGGCACTCAACTTATAATAATCAATTTTAAAAGCAACGCAAGACTCTATCTATAAACTAAGGCATGGTAGATCTTCTCTAATTTTAATCCAAGCTTCAGATTATGAGCATAATACTTAGTAGAGATATTCGCAAACGTTTCCATCCTAATTCTAAGGCATCCTCATTAGACGCAGGGAATCCGTACACACGAGAGATCCCAATACGAAGGCAACATAGACTATACTAGTCTATTCCTAATTTCAATACCTAACCCATATCTAAAACGCTATTCTAACCCTTGCCTTTTATCAATCTTCAAAGCTTCCTTTTGAACATCTTCAATCTCCCCAAAGTCTCGATACGAAGCTGTAGTGGTCCCTATACAAAACATAATAATAATATAAACACTATAATCCCAAAACCGATGTCTCCTTTCTCCAACCCCAACATCCACCTCCAATCTCCTTCCACAATCCCATAAAACCAATCATCCAACAACTTCCCATTCTATGTTTATCCATCATAGAATTAACTCCAAAATAATTCTACAAAGCCAAATAATGAAGATTAATCCAACACTCGACATAATACTCTAAAACTTCAAGCATTCAAGTATTCTCACGTTAACAACTAGCAAGATATCCCAATTAATTCAATAACACCATCAAGTTCCCACTTTAAATTCACAACTTGTTTATTCAAGAGTTACTTAAAAAATTCATTTAACTCTTGAATCAAATATAATCAACCAAGTACATTTTTAACACTTCAACATAATATATCAAGAATCATCACCTCATTCCAAAAGTTACCAACACAACCAAGTTTAAAAATTGAACACATAATTCTCAAATACTCAATATTTTTACGAATTATTCATTCTACTAGCAATCTTTTAGTACCAAATTAACTAAAATCACATTAGCACATTATCTAAGAAAGTTCATATCACACTAATCACTAGTTAAGAACATTAAGCTAAAACTAACAATATTCCATTTCCATTATTCTTGAACCAAAGCTCCTTTCAAGAACTACCGACGAACCAACAATTAACAATCAAAACATAGAACCCAACACCAAAACCACATTGAAACTAAATACCAAACACATATAAATAAACTAGCAAACACATTCTAACAATTGCATATAAAAGCCACACAAAAATCCAAGAAACCATATAACATTAAAAGTAAAATTTGAACAACCCAACCAAACCACCACCACTGCTGGACACCACCACCGCAACCAACATCATTGCCGCCAACCACCAATGTGCAACTCCACCACCACCACGCCGGCGGTACAGGAGCGGCGACGCAGCCGCCGCTGCTCACTACCACAGCGCGTTCGCTGCGCGCTGTTCACCACCACCGGCTGGAGGTGGCGCCTCCAGCCCTCCACCAAGCCACGACTGCCACCATCTCTCAACCCTCACCCCCATCTCGACACCATCACCGCCACAACGCCACATCAACGCCCAATCACTTGCGAAGAATAGAAAGAAAACGGGGAAAGGAGGGGAACAAAGAAGAAGAGAAATTACCTATCAAACTTGGTTGTCCCATTCCTCTCTAGCCCGGGATTAACACTTCATCCCTCCCGATTGCTGCGATGAGCTTCAAAAGGTGAACCTAATTTTCTCTCCAAGCACGGGCGACAATAATGAGAAGAATAATTCTAATCTGTCTAAGTCTCGGTGGGCTTGAGCTTAAGTAGACTTGGACCACCTTTTTGCCTTCTTCTAAGTGGGTTGGGCCACTCTAAATTCACCAATTAATATTATAAATGACTATCCATAATACTCCTTCAACTAATAAAATTCTATCATGGCCCATTTCATATTATTATCATAATTAATAAATTAATTATGATATATTTAACCGGGATGTTACAATCCATCCCTTAGGACCATTCGTCCCCGAATGACATAAGGGTAAGGATCACTAAGTTATTTCCATTGAATTGAGGTGGGATCCAATGCTGAACACTTCCTACACACTCCTTTTGGTTCCTTAGAAATTCTCGCTTTGGATAAACCTGCATCAACAACATTTCAATTTTTCAGACATTGTTCTCGATGTTTTCTTGTGTCTGGCACTGAAGCATTTTGGTTCTTGCAGATAAACGGTGTTATTTGTGTGTATGTATATGTCTATGTCGTATGGAAAATAGAATAGCAAAATTATTAATGCAGCATTTAGCACGAAATGAAGATAATTTAGTATGTAATGTGTTAACATAAAATGAATCTAATTTAGCATATACTCTGTTAGTTGATCCATATTCTTAAAATTTATGAATGATGTAAAATATAGCACGTAATGTATTCCATTGAGAAATTATGGG